>BDJD01002200.1:30846-66745 GCA_002564525.1 Rosa multiflora
ATCGGAGAAGGAACTGCGACGGGGTCGCACTGGAGAGAGAGAGCGAGCTGCGACTGCGACTGTGCTCTGGCCGGAGGTGGACTTGCGTGCAGTGGATGCGTCGGAGTAGGATGAGGGGGTAGGCGAGTAGGGGAAGCGGTCAGGCTTGCTCCGAGCATCGGAGCTGGAGTTGCGGTGGCGTCCGTACGACGGAGTTCGTCTCATTTGATTTGGGGGGGGGAGAGAGAGAGATAGAGAGAGAGGGAGAGAGAGATCGGAGGAGGGGAGAGAGATAGAGTGATGTCGTGATGTTGTGCCGGAGGTGGATACCGGAGGGAGAGGGAGGGAGAGAGAAAGAGAGAGAGAGAGACCGGAGGTGGAGATCCAGGGGAGAGAGAGATGAAAAAGTGGCAGGAGCTTGTAATTCTTTAATTAAGTTACGGGCAAAATAGTCATTTTCCTTAAAATTGGGTTAGTGGGAATGAAAAACTATTGCTGGGGTAAGTGGGAAAAGTTTTGCTCATTTTGGTGCTTTTGGGCAAGGACCCATTCTTTATAGCCCTGAAGGAAGATGCCCATTTGTGAAAATTTCTAGAGCAATGCACAAGATCAATAAGATGAAGCGGATCAACAATTTACCAAAAACAAATACACGAGAAATGAGATCATTGTTTTGAAGTGGTAGCTATAGACATGTTTGAAGTTGTACGATGCTCACTTGATTGGTTGTGTATAAGCTTTAATTTTAAATCATAATTAATCAAATAAATGCAATTTTCCTTCAGTACCATAGTAAATATATGGTATTTCCAATTATGGTGACTCTCTCATCACCTTTTTCTACGTCTTTCAGAATAGAGCAAATGGGAAGGAGAATTTTTTCAAGGGACTGTCTGTCCACGTGGACTTACCACTTGGTCTAATAGCCTAATAACAAATAGACGCCTGACTAAATTGAAAAATTGTTTAACACTGTCCCGCTACTCTAGTAAGTGATTCTTGTGGCAAATCCCTGAGACAAAATGATGCTTATAAACTGGGACAAAACCATACATGGTTAGCCAAAGGTGACCAGATCCACTAGTAAGTGGATTGTGTCCATTTAACTGACGGAGAAGAGTTTAGCTCAACGTCGAAGACCTTATCCAAGCATCCTCTTCTAGCTCTTCCAAATAGTAGTAGGCTGGTAGCTGTAAAGAAAAAAATTTCAATCAGAAATTCTCCTCCTTTTGATTTGATTTCAGATCATAAGCCACCATAATCGTCGTCCTAGTCCTTCATCTCCATTCATTCACAATCCACTCTCTTCGTTCTTCCAACTGGCTGGTGAAGGACCCTTCTTTGTTCTTCTTTTTTCCTTTCTAAGAAATGTATATATGGTTTCCTGTTTTTTTTCTGGCTTTTATCTTTATGTGGGTGTATCTAAATCTTGGTCTATTTGCTCTGTGGCTTGATGGGTTGCTTTCTTCTGATTTAAGATTCGATCTGTGTTCTTAGTTGGTGAGCTTCTCTAGGTTGATTTTTGATGGGTCTATGTTTGTTTCCAGGGAAAATGAAAAGGGTAATCTTGTGTTTGCGTAATGAGGAAACTAGGGAAAACTAAAAGGGTCTTTTTTTGGGTGAATTGAAAATCTAAATTTGGATAAGGTCTGCAAGAAAAAGCGCTCATTTTTTTTTTATCCCAACCAGTTCACCGGAAAATAAACTTCTTTACGGGGGTCACGGCCACCGAGCAAGCTGGTCCCAACCAGTCTGAGCTATTCTGGTTCGACCTTTCTGAGCCTGCCACATGAATTAGTGTCTTCGTTGCTTCTCTTCCATGTTCGTGGAGTTTGGTTTCGAATCGGAAGGGAAGGGGAGGCTTGGATTTGCAAGAGAAGGGGATGCTTGAATTTGAATGAAGTCCTCGACGTTAGTTAATTTCTCCGTCAGCAATTAAATAAAAAGATATTGTAAATGGACACTATTTGTGGGTATGGTCAGTTTTGGCTAATTATACGTGGAGCTGCGACGAATCAAGCGTCGTAGGCCTCAGACCCCTTCCTCGAACTAATAGTGTCTACAACACCATAGTTCATCTCTGGTGAGAGACTGCAAACAGATTCCGTCAGCAAAACTCATAAACTTGGGATCAAACCTAGGCCGATCCAAACAAATATTGGTCTCGATCGAAAGGCCAACCTCCTTCTAACAATGAAATAAAGAAGAAACAGCGGAGAAAACATGAAAGATCTGATGCCATGAAGTAACTACACTACTGGCGACCAAGGCAACAATATATGGACAAACCGTCAAGGTCTCAAAGGACGTCGTTGTTTTTGCTAGATGATGGAATCACGACCTTGATGGGTCGTTGTAGGTAGCGGCCAAGAAAATTATTGTGCTGTCATTACAGTTCCATATTCATATGTCCCATGAAAACAATATTATCCGTACTGATAATGCTTTAGGAATGTGCATGCTTTCATTACCATATTCATGCGTCTTAATGACTACATTATCCTTAATGATAGTATGCTTCAGCTCAGCAGTAACAGGTTTCTCTTACGCCCAACTTATTGAAGTGCTTAGCCAGGTGACATTGGAAGAGTAGAAGAAGCAAAAATTTGGGGATTGAAAATATAGGTTTGCAACCAATTTTGAGCACTTATAATTATATCAATATTGATTATGTGATCAAGGAGATGTTCCAGAAGGAGCAAAAAGTCATTCTATCTATGTCGCCCTAGCTAAATTATATATTATAGAAAGAGAAAATCTAAACCCTAAGGGATGACGGATTCAATTTATCGTGAAATATAACGTCAATATAACAGTTGTACAACGAGTGCTATTTATTTATCTTCATGAGTAGGTAATTATTTATTTTGAGATCATAGTTACATGTATTAATTTCTACTACGCAGTTGCCTTAGAATTTAAAAAATTAAATTTCCATAATCTTTACGAGCTTTCTTGTATAAGAGATTCTTTCATTATGATTTTAACCCTTACTAATATATTATGTTAAAATTAATCTTTGGTGTACGTTCATGAACATATCCAAATTACTAATATGAACTTTCCAAAAAGAATAGTTTCCCTTTGTATATTAAAACCTTTGTATTTGGTACAAAAAATATACCACATACATAATATTTATTTCCTAATTTATGCAAACACAGAATATGAATGCATTTGCTCAATAGATTCTGAGGAAGACCGAAAATCCTAAAGCAGTAATATGACTGCCCATTGTTTCTTCTAAACCAGCCTTTCTAGAAACTCATCCACACCCATAAATGCATAACCTAACAACTTCATATAGGCATAAAACTATCCCTCATCATCTCCTTTTGATCAAATTTTGGTTCTGTAGAGAGGCAAAATGGTGAAAGATTCTGATGATTCTCAGGCCAAGGATGAAGATGATGAATATGCTAGTCTGATGCATGATTCTTTCATCGAATCAATGATTTACCAGACTGGGTATATACCCTCATCAACAATCCTTTCCCTACACAATTTATTTAAAATTTTTGTTTACAAATACTTTCTTCATTTATTTTCCTCTCGAGCTGTTGGTTAAGTTTTACTTTTCCTAGCTTTAATTATTCATTTCATATTATTTGTGCTGACCAACTGCAGAAGATCGATGGACTTAACACTCAAACTTAGTTTACCGTCTACCCAGGATGATCAACTTAGTTTACCGTCTACCCAGGATGATCACAACATCGATCATCCTTAGCACCTGGTTCTTCCAATATTACTCAGGTATTGATCTCTGATCTTTAGCTAGTGAGTTATTTATTTATTTATTTTTCTTATTAAATTAAAGAGGATAAAAAAATTTCACTCCTACTTGCATGGTGACTCGAACCCAATCAACCCATGACGTGGATCTTAGGTAGTGAGTGCTCTAACCACTGAGCTAACACATTGATCTCTGATTTTTAGCTAGTGAGTTCATATGATATTTAGTATGTACAATAATTTGTAACTATCTATTTTTATTTGATGAGATAATAAATATTTATGTAGGCACTTTTTATATAAGAATGAGAGATCAATGATCTAATTCCAAGTTGGGCTTGTTTAAGGATCCAAATTATTAGGGTATCAGGATATGTATCATCGACATAGGAGAGGTCGACCAACGATGTTCATTGGTGTACACAAAGCAAAGTAGCAAATTACTGACTTCTTCCTCTTCTCTTTTCCCTTTTATAGCCGGCATCTTCTCCCATGGTGGAGGTTGGTCATGAGATCTCTAGAAGTCGAATGCGGAGATCAAGAGATATTGATGATACCAGAGAGGCTCATTCATCGATTCATCGATTTACCAGAGGTAGATCTCTTTCTAAAATAATCTCTCGCTAACAATCTCGTAAAATATGTGTTTTGATGATTCATTTTTATCGATTACTACTCTTTGTTGAAGTTTGCAGTATAGAACTTTGTTGTCAACGTCTTGAGAGAGATCTAGATATTGCATAACCGAATACATATCTGCATCCAATATCAATTTTGTATCCATTATTTTTCTTTTCGATTTGATATCAAATTACATTTATTTATTTATTTATATTTTCAATTTTTGTGATGGATCCTATAAGGGGTGGAGATTGGAGTAGTATGTATTGGCTCGGTAGGATTGGAAGATGAGGAAAATGATTGTAAAGCTACCAGAAATGAGGAGGTCCTCGGCCAGTTCAGTCTGCATCCTCCTGATTAGAAGGAGGATACAAAGAATTTTAATAGGGTTCTGTCGCTTATATGCCTCTAGAACACCATAGGAGTGTCTTGATATTTGAAGCGTCGCAATGGGCTATACAAGGTTGTACATACAAAGAGGAACCGAAATGGTGGAGTGGATCATTACAAAAGGGTCGAAGTCAAGGTCCAATCATTTCAGATGCATCATCTAATACAATGGAAGAAACTCAATTCTAGGCCCTATGCAACGAATCAACAATTAACCAGAGGCAAATATGAACTAAAGGAAAATAATTTAACTATAGATTTTAGGTTAGTTAGTGCTGAGTCTTAAATCTCCTGTTGTTGAAGGCTCATTTTGTTTTATATAAGTATGTGATTGTAGTCTGATAACTAATTAATGAAGTTAAGTTTTCTTTCTGCTATTGGTCGCACAACACTTTCCCTATCTCTGTTCACTATGCCAAAATGTGCTTCAGACGACACACATCAAACGACATAATTTTTTTTTGTGTTGTCTGAATATAGACTAAAACCATACTCATTCAATTTGAAAAAATGGTGAGCATTCAGACGACACATTTGTGTAGTTGTAAAAGATGATGATTTCATATCTCAAATGTGGAGGGATATCCAAAATTTGATCAGGTACTTTTCCCTCTCAAATAGCCGAACTCTAGTTGACAAGAACATTTAGACAACATTTAAATGTCGTTTGAGTGTGGAGCTTGTTTTAAAATTATTGAAGTTATTTTGACTTGTGTTTTTTTACATAGAGATAGACCTCGACACCTAATTAAAGTCATTTTCTCTTGTCCTTCAACTCTTTCAGCTCAACCTAGTTAGTGTTAAGATTGCGGCTCAATATCTAATTCCTTGTCTGTTTTGGATTCTTTACTTCTGAAGGCTTTGGGTAAGCTATTCTAGTGTATCTAGGATTTATGGAGTTTTTCCTTGGAAGTAAAGGTTTACGATTACCTTCTATGATTCTGAATCCTATTATAAGTCTGACTAATTGTGAGCCTATAAATAGGACCTTAGAGGCATATCTTTAGGTGTGGATCAATTGAGAGTTCTGATAATTTCAGAGATTTTAGAGAGTTGCAAGCTTTGAGAGATCGGGTGTATTTGGGAATTCTCTATTGAGAATTTGGGTTGTGAGGAGAGAGGTTATCTGAGTGGAAGAACCAAAACGTTCTTCAAAAGTTTGTAATCTTCTTCTCGTTTAGTGGATCCACCATCATCATCACCCGGGGACATAGGTCAACTGTTTGACCGAACCTCGTCAACAATCTTGTGTTTGCTTGCATAGTTTGTGATTATTGTCTTGATTCAGTTTCGGTCTTGGGCTAGGGAATTCGGAAGGTGACCCGAATTTCCTAACAAGTGGTATCAGAGCAAGGTTTCAAGAGCTAGAGGAAAGATGGGGATTGAAGACATCGAGACAAGAGTTTATAAATTTGATGGGCATGATTTTGTTATGTGGAGGTCTCAAATAACTGACTATTTGAATATGAAGAAATTGTCTAAGCCTTTGCTAGGAGTTAAGCCGGAGGGCATGAAAAAGGTGGATTGGGAGTAGCTTGACACTCAAGCTTTAGGAGCTATTCAACTATCGCTATCAAACAAAGTTCGGCGCGATGTGATTAATGTGAAAACTACTAAGGGGTTAATGGATACTTTGTCTGAGATGTTTGAGAAACCAAGCGCTGTTGAGCAAGTACACTTATTGAGAAAATTATTTTCAATGAAGATGAGCAAAGGTGGTTCTATGCGAAAACAACAAGCAGTGGTTTGCAATATTGTCGAACAATTGGCCATGGTAGATATCATAATTGGAGAGCACCTCAAGGCATTGGTACTATTGACCTCCATGCTAGATACTTGGGATGTTACTGTCAACTCTATTTGCAGTTCAGCTGGGAAAAATAAGTTGGTCTACAACGAAGTTCGGGATACCCTTTTGAGTGAGGAATCTAGGAGAAAGAAAAATGAAGAAGAGACATCTACAAATACATCTGCTTTGGTTGTAAGGGGGAGATCTAATGTGAAAGAGGGTTTGAGTCGTGGTAGATCAAAGTCGAGAAATTTTAGAGATCAAGATAGAGACAAAGATAAGGAGTGCTATTACTGTCATGATTTTGGGCATATCAAATATAATTGTCCAAAATTGAAGTCAAAGAGAGTTACTACTGCAATGGTGGCGAGTGAAGATGATGGGAAATTTTACGGAGATGCACTCATGGTCACATCATGTTTAGGAAAGCCACAAGATGAGTGGATTTTGGATACAGGTTGTTCTGAACACATGTGTCCCAATAGGGATTGGTTTTCTTCATACAAGTATGTGAAGGAAGGTCTAGTAAAGTTGGTGGGTGCACATACCTACAAAGTTGCTGGTGTTGGAACAATCCAATTGAAGGTACATGATGGATCGGTGAGGACTTTAGAGAATGTTCGTCATGTTCCTAAGTTGGATAGGAATTTGATATCTCTTGGCACTTTGGATTTGGAAGGCCACAAGATTGTGGGTCATGATGGAAATATGAAGGTTTTGAAGGGAGCACTCGTAGTGATGAAGGGTAAGAAGGTAAATGGTCTCTATCGTTTAGAAGGGAGCTTTGTTCAAGGTGGAACAATTGATTCTGTTGAAAGTTTTGTTCAAGGTGGAAAGATTGGCAATCTTGGTTCCTATAGGCATTCGAGGAAGATGAGCAATAGTAAATGTGGAGGAACGAAATTTGCTTCTAAGAAGGTAAAATTTCAAGAGCAACCAACATTGTAGTAGTCCTTAAAGGGAGGCAGACCCATAAGGATCCCAACACAAGTTTATGGTGGAGATATGCTAGCTCATGCATATTCCACAATTAAGGTGTCTCCTACTTTGGAGAGTACATTTAGTAAGGACAATGAGAAGTACACTTGGTGTTATGAGAATGATGCGTCAAGAGAAGGTACCATTTATGGTGGAGAATTCGTTCAAGGGGATGTTGCTCGAAGTGAGTTGTGCAAACCATTAATGATCGCTCCTATTAGGTTTGGCTACTTTGATGGAGACTTGGATTGCATGCAAGCGGCTGCACAGTGCATGTTTGAGGGAAAGAGTTGTTGTCCAAGGGTCAAGTTTGAGTGCTTCTCAAACTTGACTAACTCATCTTAATGTTAAGCGCGCCAAGAGGCGCACTGAGGTGTGGTGGTGATCGTGGTTCGTTGAGAAATACCCAAGGAAGCTTGCGTTCAGTGAAAGTTCAGAGATTTTGAGCCAAGGTGGAAATTGTTAGGATTGCGGCTCAATATCTAATTCCTTGTCTGTTTTGGATTCTTTACTTCTGAAGGCTTTGGGTAAGCTATTCTAGTATATCTAGGATTTATGGAGTTTTTCCTTGGAAGTAAAGGTTTAGGATTACCTTCTATAATTCTGAATCCTATTATAAGTCTGACTAATTGTGAGCCTATAAATAGGACCTTAGAGGCATAGCTTTAGGTGTGGATCAATTGAGAGTTCTGATAATTTCATAGATTTTAGAGAGTTGCAAGCTTTGAGAGATCGGGTGTATTTGGGAATTCTTTATTGAGAATTTGGGTTGTGAGGAGAGAGGTTATTTGAGTGGAAGAACCAAACGTTCTTCAAAATTTTGTAATCTTCTTCTCGTTTAGTGGATCCACCATCATCATCACTCAGGGACGTAGGTCAACTGTTTGACCGAACCTCGTCAACAATCTTGTGTTTGCTTGCATAGTTTGTGATTATTGTCTTGATTCAGTTTCGGTCTTGGGCTAGGGAATTCGGATGGTGACCCGAATTTCCTAACAGTTAGAACCCGCGAAAACAAAAAACTCAAACACCAGCCTCTCTCCTTCTCTCTCAACTCTCCCAGATCTCGATTCTCACTCTCTCTTTCATCTTCTCACTCTCTGGATTCTTCTTCTTTGTTTCTCCTTCTTCTTCTCAGTCTCCACTTCATCTTTTGCATATGGATTAATGGAGCTCACCAGCAACAAATAGAGCTATTTTCGATTCCGATATTGGTAAGCAATTTAGGGTTTCAATTGTTTTTTAGTTTAGTTTTTCGACTGGGTTCAATCTTCGATAGATTTTAGGGTTTGATTTCGATTAGGTTTTTCTTCTATTTGGGGATGGGGTGATTGAAATGGATATAGCTTTATTGGGATTTTTTCTTGGGGATTTGTCTTCGATTTAGTGCTGTGTTTTTCCTTCGATTGAAATGGATTTATGTGTTGGGGTTTTGTTTTCCATGTTGTTTGACAAGAACTCTTTCTTCTTTCAATTAAAACTGATTTGGGTTTTGGGGTTTTACGTTTGGATAATTGTTCTTCTATTTTGTAACATGTTTCTTCTATTTTGTTGGCCTTGATAGGGAAACACAATCAGCAGACTGATATTGGTATGTTTCCTTCACCTGATGGTACATTAATCTTATAGACTAATCCAGGATCTAAATGGGCAAGTTTTGTATTAAAGCAGATATCTGGACCTTAAGTTTACCAGTTTTAGTAGGCATAGATTAGGCTCTGCAGTTGTTCACCTCCTTTAACTTTCACACATGGGAACCAACTTGCAATTGGCAAGGAAACAGGAAGGCATCCCGTACCTGATTTTGGAGCCTATTTGATTTTCTATCTATGAGTTGGACCTTTTTATATTCTTAATTCTTATCCTTTTCTTCCTTTTGTGGTAGTTTCTTTAGTTAGTTCTGATATATATATATATATATATATATATATATATATATACAGTCTGTCTCCCCTACGGACGTCCGTACCTTTTCTTAGGTAAAGATTTCCCGTTTTCCCCCACTTTCCGGCCACATTTTCACATCTTAACCGTTCAGTTTTTAGGTCATAATGTATAGATCACCTCTACAAAATTTCAGCCAATTTGGTGATCGTTAAGGCATCCAAAACTGCAATTTACCATTATAAATACGAACGGTTCCGGTTTGACAGATTCGGTCCGTTCGTGTAAATTGCAATTTTGGATGCCTTAACGAATCTCACCATAGCGGACTTCAAATATGACAAATAATTGCACAAGGATGCTGCAGATTTTGATTTGATTATTAGATAATGGTTTTTAGTTGAGAAAATTTCGCAAACAGTACACCAAGTAAAGGCCACTATTAATTCTTATACACAAAGTTTCAAACCAAATATTTCGGTACACGAAATCTGAAACTCGACCCACTATCAGTACACGACGTCAATTTTTGACACCAAAATGTCCATTATGCCCTCAATTCTTTTTTTTTTTTAATAATTTTTTTTTCTGTTATTTTTTTCCTTCGTTTTTATCTCTTTCTTCTTCCTCACCTCCACACTCACTCCCTCGGTTCCAACGCCGCCCTTGCAAGGTGAGCTTCTCCCACCGCTGCCGCTTCGTCTCCACGTGGTTGAGTGGCGTGTCTCGGCCCAGCCCTGGTTTCCGGCCCCGTTTCTTCAGCTCTCTTTTCATCTGGCAGTCGGAATCTGCGAAGTCTGGGTTTGGTTCGGAGCTCCGTTCTTCTTCCTACTAGAACCAAAAACATGTTTCTTGTCGTCATTGTACGAGCTGTGATCCTCTTCCTGCACGCCGGCAATGATGCCGATGTCAAAAATGGAGAAGTTCCGGTTGATGAACTCGAGCGGTCTTGTTTTCGAGTCGGGCTGATCCGACCCGAACAATGACTTGGTTTGCTGGATCAACCCCCAGCTCTCTCTGATCAAACCGGAGGAACCCATTTCAAGAACACCGACGGAAGTTGGGATGCAGATCAAGGTCTCGATCTCGTGGATTTGGGCCTCTTTGGCTCTCTCGCAGTTGTTGAACTGAATCTCGTGGGCCCCTCTCAGCCAGATTGAGGTCCCGGAGCCGAAGGACTTGCCTGGAACAGAACCGTCCCCGATGGCGAAAGATCGAGTGAGGGAGTGAGCCCGGAAGAAAGAGATAAAAACGAGGGAAAAAAAAATAACAGAAAAAAATTATTAAAAAAAAAAAACTGAGGGCATAATGGACATTTTGGTGTCAAAAATTGATGTCGTGTACTGATAGTGAGTCGAGTTTCAGATTTCGTGTACCGAAATGTTTGGTTTGAAACTTTGTGTATAAGAATTATTAGTGGCCTATACTTGGTGTACTGTTTGTGAAATTTTTAGTTTATCACTTTTGTTATATTGCTTTCTTTTAAATTTGGGGAGATAAGAATGCTGGTTGCCAACTAAAGTGAGGCAAGGGGAAGGGAAAGAAAAAAGAAAGAAAAGAGAAACAGGGAGAAGAAGGGAAGAAAGAAAAGAAGAAGAAGAAGAAGGGGAAAGAGAATAGAGAGGAAGGAAGAGAAAAGAAAGAGAAGAGAGGGAGGAGGAGAAAAGCAAGGCAATCAGGGAGAAAGAAAGAAGAAGGAGGGAAAGAGGGAGCATAGGGAAGAGAAAGAAAATAGGGAAAAGAAAAGGAAGAAGAGAGAGATGAAAAGAGGAAAAAGAAGGAAAATAGAAGGGAGGGGAGCACGACTAGTTAAAAAAGAAAGAAGAACGAGAAGTAGAAAGAGGGAGATAGACAGGGAATTAGAAGAGAGAATTGGAGAGTTTGGGACTTTCCTCAAAGGCTGTGATTGGGTATTTCTAGATTGGAGGAGAGTAAAGCTATGGAATGGTGTGAGTTTCGATTTGGGTGTTAGAAGAAGAAGAAGGGAGATGAATGAAGGAGAATGGGAGTTTGAGTTTGCTGCTCTTGAAACTGAACTGTGGGAAGGCAAAGGGAGGAAGATTTCAGAAGTGAAGGGTTTCCATTCGGCCTGTTCAGTATCTATGGTTGTTTTCCAATTGTGAGTGACTCTTCTGATTTCAATCTTTCTTCAATTTCTATTTCTCTATTGTTCTTGCTTGGATTTCTTGGATTTTAATCTTGGTCTTGTGAAGTGGTTTGTGTCGTCTGTCACTTTTCAGAGTCAAGTAAAGTATTGTGATGTTTGAGTAAATGAGCAGGGTGTGGGTTTGGTGTGCTTGTGGTGGCCTAATGATTATCAGTTGTTTTGAGCTGTGTGACCTCTATACTTATTTGTTTTGTTTTCTCTTTTATCGTTTTGGGAATTTGGGAGGCTGTTATTGTTTAGTTGATCTTTTTCTTATTATAGGTTGTTCTAGCCTTTTCAATGACAGAATGATAATAGACCTTTTGTTTATGTATTTTGATTTCTATCTTGTGTTTTAGAGATGGTTAGACTTTCAATTTGTTTAAATGTCAGTTCTCCAATTGTGAGTGACTTCTTTACTTTACGATTTTACTTGATTTCTATATTGCTCTTTTGGTCTCCGCTTTGAGTTGAAATCATGGTCTTGAGAAACTATAATCTGTCAAGTATTGGTTCTCTCAGTAGTTCATTTGTGATGATTGATCATATGAACAGCGATGTGGTCTCTTAGTATTTCATTTGTGACGATTGACTATATGAACGGTGATGTGGTTTCTTTGCTTGTGGAGGTTTGATTTTTAATCGGATAGTTTTTTTTTTGGTCGTATAATCGGATAGTTTTAAAAATCTATTTTTCTAGTTTGTATTTCTTTATTTGGTTGCCTATTTGTTTACATGAGAAACTTGTTTTCCTCTTTGGTATCATGGTTTGTCTTTCAGTTAAATCTCTAAAGTTTGGTTGGGGTCGGTAAACTGTGAGGTTTGGGAGGCAAGTGTGTTTGAAGGAGGATTTTTGGGGGGGTTTTAGTGCAGGGTAAAGTTTCTGAAATTTGCAGGTCTCTAGAAGTATAGAGCTTTATGGATTGTTCTTAGTTGTTCCTGTTTTACTTCTGCGTAGGATTGATGCAAAGGACTTCTCTGCTTTGATATTTTCCTTTCATTATATCAATTTCCCCACTGATATTACTTTGAAAATTGAGAGTTTGGTATTGATTCAGGTTCTATCATGACAATACCTAAAGGCAGGGTCTAGCCATCTCTAGTTCCTGACAGGTGGAGGCTCACTAAAATTCTTGTAACTGGGGTTGCCCTGGGTAGTTTCTTGTCACTAATGACTCTCATATTCTTCTAGGTAGCCTCTGAATTGACTTCTTTCCTGTAAGTGGCAGTGGTCTCCCTTCTGTTATCATATTACGAAGAACTTATAAACTCTTAAGTTTCCATTGTTGCTAACATAATGTAGGATGTCATTTCAAATTTTAGTCATTCTAACACATAACCATGGTCGTTTTTTCTCTTCCTTTAAAGTTAGCAAAACTTTTAGTTCAGATCATCCTCTGCTGTAATAATAAAGGAAACAATGAATAGCAATTTGTTAGTCAATCTCTTGATTTATAATAGAGACTTCTCTATCTTGTTTTTTTTTATCTTCGTATTCAACAACTAACCCTGTAAAAAATGAAAAACCCTAGTGAGAGCAAAAACTCTCGACTTCTAAGCGGCGCCGGCACCAGGCGTCACCAATGGGATTCCCCAGCACCTTCCCACCAGAGGTCGCTCCAGCGGTCTGCCACGGCAGAGGCCGCTATCCCGCCTACCGGTTTCGAGCCATTTTCAAGCCTTAATCAATCTGTTCTCCAATGCGGGGATGTTCTGCTGCAGTGGTTGAAGATGATGATTGGGCTGCACGACTTCTGGCCACTACCTAAGCGTGGGTGTCTCCGGCGACGTCCTCGTTTTCTGGTGAGTTTGTTCTAGATCGGGTGGATCTTGGCCTCAGTTTCGGGACTGCTGGCATTGCTCACAGCTATAGGGATGGGCGGCGTTAGTCTCCAACTGCTGGGGTTGGCGAAGGTGTTTCAGGGAGGTGGTGGATCTCTGAGTTGGAGGTCGGGAAGATTGAAGACAGCGCAGTGCGGGAGGCTGCCGCGATGGGTGTCTAGATCTTTCTGGGCTACCTGGCTTTCAGACTATCTTCAGGCCCATCTCACCGATTTGGTAGGCTAGCTCTATCCATGGGTGTGGATTTGGGACCCAGGGGACCTATTACTGGGTCTTTTGCTGAACTGTGCCATTTTCATTCCTCTGGGTGTGCTGTTATTGCTCGCAGGTAGACTGTTCATTTCAAAATTCTACAAGAAGTCTCAGTATAATTACATTGTGAGTACCACAATTGAGTGCCTTGGCGAGCAGTGTTCTTTATGCTGGGATGAGTCTAGTATTGATTGGTCTGCCGATCCTTTACATGCCCAGATTGCGGATTCTAATGGTTGGATCTACAAATCTCAAGGTCGTGACAATAGTTTTGTTGTTGGTAATTATCTTGTGGAGACTGGAGATTTACCTTCAGTTTATGCTAGGTTCTCTAGGAAAGTTTTAGAGCATTGTTTTATTGTACAAGGACAATTGGTTGGTCTAGTACACTTTCTGGTTTGTCCTACCTTAGCTCTGGGGTCAAGCAATTTCTAGCCTTTGTGTGCTCCCTATTGGGATGCCCTCATGAGTGATTTCAATCGCTAATTCAATGAATCTTCCTTCTTTAAAAAAAAATATGATAAAGACTTCTCTTCTTGCATAATGCATTTTCTGTAGTAAGTTTCAATCAACATAACTATAAGATGGCAGTTCCGCCTTATTATACTGCATAGGAAGAGAGAGTCGTCTTCTTGTGATATCTGTAATTGTTTTTAATGAGTGCTTGTTACCTAGACTAGTAACTTCGTATCGTCCCACTGTTGTGCTTATTGTTTTCTTTTTCTTCTTTATTGTATTATCTTTGTTCTATTGTGCTTGCTATTGTGTGGACTGAAACAAGACTTCTTTTTTTTCTTTTTTTCTTTTTCTTTAAAGTTTGCTCTTATAATTGCTTGACGTGGCTAGAGTTTAGAAAGACACCAAACTAGTTTACCTTTTGGCTATTCAAACGTTCTTCTTATCTGAACTTTTAAAGGGAGGGTGCTGGAGCTTTTAGGAGTGGGTAGAGAACTTGCTTTGGACAGGAAATTAGGTCGGAGAAGAGAATAAACGACAAGAATTGAGTTTGGTTTGGGTATTGACGAAACTATGGGGAGATCAATATTTTTGGTTTCTCAACGGATTTCGAAGGTTAATTTCCTTCTTTCTTCATTTTGTTTTGACTCTTGAAAGAGGAGCTGGAACCTTGTTATTTGTAGTGTGATTTTGTTGGCTTTCTTTTGTTGTTCAGCCATAAAATTTTCATGCACACAAGGTGTTTGACAAAATGATTCTAAATTGCTTTATTCTGGTTACCACGTAGTCTTGGAGTATTTTTATTCATTACTCTTGGTTGTTTATCTTACTAAGTCATGAATAACTATTCAATTAAAGAGTTCTAAGGTTGGGTACTTTTGTGTGTTTTGAAGGACCTATTTTGTGGTTAGATGACCTATTTTGTACTAGGTGAAAGTCTTACCAAAAGAAGCTACCAACTATATGTTGATTTTGTTAAACAGAGAGTGTAATCATACTCTGAAACTTCTGAATGTGTGTTGGATTATATATATGTGTGGGTATAACTTGTATATTGTATATATGCAGAGATTGCAAGCATGCTGATATCACTGTAGGAAAAATTTAGAAAGTAAAGTTCCAGATATTGCAAAATCCGGATTTACATCGGCATGGTTGCCGCCATCAACTCATTCCTTTGCCCCGGAAGGTTGGTGCATGAAATTCATCAAGTTGATTTTTATTCTTTCTACATATAGATGACTAGATCATTGTGTCCACTTTGCTTTCCTTATATTATAGGTTACCTCCTTCAGAACATATATTCCCTCAATTCTAAATATGGATCTGAGCGCCAATTAAGAGGTTTACTAAAAAAATTTGGGTTACCTCCCTCAGAACATATATTCCATTGAATTGGGTTTATTTATTTACAGCTTACTCTGTTTTGTGTTTCCGAATATTCAATTAGTTATGCAGCTAAATATGTGAAGGAGCAAAACCAATTTTTTCCGCTGGGGAGTATTGGGATTCTTGCAACTACAATGGTCATGGTTTGGACTACAACCAAGGTATAATATATTGATGTTTATTAAGCACCAATTCAACAAATCAGGTCAACGAACCACAGTCACTTCACTTATTCTATATGAATAAAGTTATATAGGCATGATGAAGCTCTAGTCTGAATAACTAAAATACCTCAAGGTTGATAGTATTAGTTAATATAGAAAGGCTAGCTTGAATTTAGTAGTAATGACGCTACTTTGGCTCTCTCTCTCTCTCTCTCTCTCACACACACACACACACACACACACACAACTGCATTTGACTTCACACCAAGCGAGTTCTTCAGGTATCATCCATTTTCAATCGGATTGAGATGTTCAACTCCCAGCTGACTGCTACACCCACATATGCACACATAAAATCTTTCTCTTAAGTAGACAGCTGCATTTTTTCTTGTTTTGACCATTGGATATGAGTCTTGGCCATTATAATCATTAGTATCCAGTTTCCAAACATTTTTGTTATGAACCTGTTTATTTCTATATAAGAAACTAAAATAGGCAACTCTTACATCAAAAATATATTCTCGTCTAAGCACATGAGTGCCCCAAGTATGCTTGGTCATGTTATATTAGTTCATTTCTACAGGACTGGCATCTTAATTGAGATTTCCTATTAACATGTTATGTTTGTTTCTCCCCTATTTTGGTGATAATCATGCATGGTTCTATGTAGGAAGCTGTCAAGGGACAATTATGGAGCTTACGTGATCCCCAAGGGAAGCCACCAGGTGTAATGGAGTAGTACAACTAGCTAGTTCCTATATTTAACTTGTGTCTAGTAGAAATTCTTCCTTCATTAAGTATTTGGACTTGTCTGCAGATTCAGATTAGTAGATATGGGCCATTTTGAACTAATGCTCATGATTAGGTTTGTGTACATGAGACAATTGTGGATTGGTGAAAATTGCAATGAATGATTTTGGACGTGTATTTTATAGTTTTATGAATGGATAATTTTAATGTTTAGATGAATGCATACCAATTGTAACAGGGGACTACTAATATGTGTTATCTCAAATTGCAAGCTACAACAAAGCACACCAAAATGTGTGGTTGCAGCTAAACAAAAACAACACAAAAAACAATTAGAAGTCTATTGTCTTTTTGGCATTGGGACGACAGAAAATTATAGTCTAAAAGGCAAAACAACAACGTAAGTTAGACGAAAGTGTTGGCTAAAGCGTATAATAGCAACAAATAAGTGTGGTTGGAATTACTCACAGACAATATAAAAGACCTAATAAAAGACCTTTCACACAACACTTAAATGTCATACAAACCTACCCTAGAACGACACTTAATTGTCCTCTGATGCTATTTAAGACCACATATAATTGTCGTTTAAAGTAAATTAGCACAACCTTTAATTGTTGTTGTATGAGAGACAAGGTTCTAAAAAACGGTCTAGGCGGCGCCTAGACGCTAGGCGCTGGGTCACCGATCTGACATCTCGGCGTTTGACATCTCGGCGGCCGCTCAGGCGCTAGTCCTGGGCGCTGGATTTTCTAGGCGGAGGCTGACCTCTACAACGATCTGAAGAAAACTACTTTGCTTCTGGATTTTTCTTCGCCTGACTTCTGATCTCTCCCAATGCTAGGCACTGGATTTTTATTCGTCTCTCTCTTAGAATATCAACAAAGTTCTCAGATTCTAGGGATAGCGATGGTTCCAGGATCGGCAAACAACAGATTAACTCGATGAGAGAGAGAGAGAGAAGCAAAGTGAACAATATAAATAAAGAAGAAAAGAACAGTAGCAGTACTAGTTTTTGTGTTGCGTGCGAGGCGTGGTGGCATCGATTTCTTCAATCAAACCTATTAATTTTTCTAGTGAAATCAAGTAGCTACAGTACTATTGATGATGGATAAGTAACAAACTCGCAATACGTGGAGCCGTGGAGATAATGTTAGTTTCAAATAGAAAAGAAATATAATATGTTATATTTTGGGACATAATATAAAAGGAAAATAAGTATTTTAAGGAAATTAAAAGAAGTATTTATTAATTATATGTCATAAAAATAATTAAAATAATTAAATAAATTGAAACCGCCTAGTCCCCGCCTAGGCCCCTAGGCGCTAGTCTCCGGGTCACCGCCCGACTAGCGCCTAGCGTTTTTTAGAACCTTGATGAGAGAAGACACTACATACGAGTCTTCATATTTCCTATTTAAGGGCATTCAGACCACACAAATAAGTCTTGCAAATATGCTTCACACAATAGTATTTAAAAAATACTGTGGTTGTTTTGTTTATCAGACAATACAAAACTGTTGTTTGAATGCTTTTAAAGATACATATCACAATGTTCCCAAAATACAAAACTCATCAGACAACACAAGACTTTTATTTTTTTATGTCGTCTGAAAAATCAGACGACATAACACTTCTGTTGTCTGATGCCCCCAAGAGACGACACCGTACTAGACTACACATTTTTGTTCGTTCAGACGACAGAACTGTTCTGTCATCTGAAGGCCTTTTTGGCATAGTGGTTTGCCACTAGTTTTTCAAGTATCATTCAACTCTTTACTTTCGCCAAGAATAGAAGACGAACTTGATATTGAGTCTCATGTAGGCTTTACCTACATAGACAGCCGTATTTGTAGTGAGTATTATATCTCTCCTGCTTTAGTTACTATTATTTATGCCAAGTATATTTGAAGTTTTGGCATTTATCATTTGGATAAGTATCCTAGTCAGACCAAGTAGAGGATCTCTCAAGATCTTAGTGCATCCCTTCCTATTTGATTTAAATCATCAAATATAAGACCAACGTTAAGCTTAATGCCTGCATCTTTGGTACTTAGCTCTTTGTGCCTGATTGGGCATGTTGTTGTATAGAAAATGAATTTATATTTCAGCTGAGGACAGTGTAGGGAAGTCTTAATTTGTTATTGAATGATAAGCTACTTTTTGGTTTTGTGTATTTGTGACGAGACAAGTTTGGCATCTGTTGCGCATTTGCACAAAGCTGAATGAAAAATGTGTTAACAACGGTTGCTTCAACAACTGTCGTGGGTCAATTAAGTTTCCTTTCCTATTATAGTAGTGTGTCGATTATTCCTTCACGAAAGTACAGTAATTATCTTCTTATTGGCAAAGCTTGGTATTTCTTTCTTCATTTATTCTTATAATACCAGTTTATATTAATACTCCCAATAAATTTAGGTATGGGTATTAAAATATAGAGATATTGACCATTTACACAATTTGAATCTAAAAATTGCCCACTTACTCCACTAAAAAGTTTTTAATCTCATTTATCCAATTTAAACATCAATGACAGTTTTGTCCTCACTTTAATTAACATATTACACTCTCAGACTCTCTCTCTCTCTCTCTCTCTCTCTCTCTCTCTCTCTCTCTCTCACACACACACACACACACTCAGTTCATTGCAGGAACTTCGCCGAGACCCTCTGGTTGAACTACTCGGCCACCAAGTCCGGTTACATCCTCTTCCACCTCCAAGTCTGATTACTTCCTCTTCTTTTATCTTTCTCCATCGTCCCTCTGCCCCTCAATCTCAGATTGGTGATGTACTGGATCGGTTGCTGTTGCCGTCGACCTTGACTGCATCTCCAATTCCAAGACCACCGCCACACGAAGAAGATGCAAGAAGAAGAGGATCGTCACAATTGCAGCCTCTGCAAGTCCTGGAGTTCGGAATCGGGTTTTGTTTCGGGTCAGGGCTGGCACCGGAGTCGTCTGTCCAAGACCTCAGGGCGGCCACTTTAGTGTCGATCCGGCCAATCCATCAACCTCATCGCCAAAGGTTGTCCTTTCCGATCTCAATTCCCGAATTCCTTCGCCGATCAATTCAATATCTACACTTCCCGATTTCCATTGCCAAGCATCATCGCCTATTTCCGACCTCTCTTGGTTGTCGCCGATCAATTCAACATTTTTTTTTTGGTCTGAGGGGTTCTAGCGGAGGTGGAGGTGTTGGGGATCGTGAGGCATAGGAATATAGTGAGATTATTAGGGTTTTGTGAATGGTTATGATGATTAATTAATGATTATAGTGTTCGCTATAGTTGTGACTGTTATGAAAGTGCATAGGTGTTTGATTGTGTTAGATTTTTGATGATTGATACGGGAATTGAAGGAACTTGTTTCAGGGAAGCCGAGGCTGAAGCTGGAGGAGCAGAAGCTGTTGTTCAGGGGCAATAATAATATTAATGGGAGGCAATAATAATATTATTGAGGGGCAATAATGTTTCTATTGGGGGAAATAATGATATTATTATAGGGCAATAATGTTTTTATTGGGGGTAATAATGTTTTTCTTAGGGGGCAATAATATTCTCCCGTGACCTATGAGATCTCCGACAAGTGTTTTGAGGAATTCCGGTGACTGGTGACCGGACTCCCGCGAGCATTGACAGGACTCCGATCAAGTCTTCTATGACTTCTCTCTAAGTGACAATGGAAGGGAGGGCAAAATTGTCTCAATAATATACAAAAAATAATAAAAGAATACTTAATTGGGTATTAGAGCAAAAAATATATAATTTGTTGGGTAAGTGGGAAATCTTATAAGATGCCTGGGTAAGTGGGGTTAATGTAGCTCAATTTGGGGTAAATTGTCATTTTCCCTAAACTATATTGGGAGCTAGGAGTTACTGAATATGCTTATCTTTCATTCTTATAAATTTATAATACCAGTTATATTAATATTCCCATTGAATTAAGGTCTAACTATTCAACTTGGATCCGGCTCCTCTAAAGTGAGGAGTTTGTAAATTTACTTTTGAATTACTGAATATGTTTCAGACTTTCACCAAGTTCAAGTACACGCTATAGATGATATGTTGTGGTCAAGGCAGAGTACTGTAATCAGATGTCCTAAGCAACATCCGTGGAATATAGGTACAATCACTACTGTGACTTGTTGCATTTATAGATGATATAGAGTTGGTTACAAGTGACTTGTTGCATTTATAGATGATATAGAGTTGGTTACGATAAGCTGGACAACCGGACAACTCACTGTTTACCCGTGTCTATTCAGATTGCTTATTCAAATATTGATGCAAGTTTGTGGAGGGCAAGCCTCTCTCTCTCCCCCCCCACAATATATATATATATATATTTCAAAGTCAACGATTTACCAGATGTGAACATCTTTTCGCAGAAATTTGAATTTAATTTAGATTTTAGTTATAGTTGTTGTTGTTGTTGTTGTTGTTGTTAAGGGCAACAGAAGACTAATCCGTTGATAGAAATTATGATGATCCTCACTCGGTCAATCATGAAAGGTACATATACCCTTCATATTACAATACAAGCTCATAGAGTACTAATAACCAAAGGGAAAAAAAAAAAAATTAAAGTTCGAAAGAGAAAACTACTAGCCAAAAGCAATAAAATAAAATATGAAACCTTACGTCTCCTAACATGAGACACTTCCTAGTGATCGACACCTAAGACCTTCCTGGTGTACGTCGCCATCATCAATCAAGACACATCACACCCTAGATGATGTAGGGGTTCATCTCCTACCCGGAATGGGAGACGGTCTCCAAAGATGTCAGCCCATCATGCACCCCATGCACACCAACAAACCCTCCATCAAGGGACCCCGACACCATGGACTCAGAGCCGCCACAGGTGGACGCCACCGGTGAACCTTTTGCTTTGTTCCTTTGACCACGAGGTTTGCCCTTCTTCTTGTAAACCTTGGGAGCCTAAGTCATCTTCACATTAACCAGACCTTCGGAAGAAAACTTGAGGCCAAGGTTTTCTGACTGCAAGTTGACCGGAACAAGAGCCAAACTGTGTTTGGCACGCTTACCATCCTCATGATCATCCTCTTCCCTGGGACGACACACCCCCACCACCGGTGCCTGAGCAGAGGTTCCTTCAATTCCGGAAGATGTCACAAGCTTCGGAAGCGATCAGATCTGCACTGATTTCTTCTTCAACAAGTTGGGAATCTTGAAAGTAGAAAGCAGTGAGGAAGAAATAGAAGGCTGGACGTTTGCCCTAAAAACTAGGGCTAGAATGATTGGCCCCACCGCCGGCTGTGACCCCGCCTCAGCCATGGTGTTAGTCTCCGATTCTTCCTCCCTAAGGCATCTCTGGTTGCCATGATTCAGCATAGCATAGGAGCAACAGTGCCCTAGGAGCCTTTGAATTGAAGGGTTAGGACGTCAACAGGAGAAACCCTAACCCTACGATAAAGATGCACCAGATCATTGATGGAAAGAACCAGCCTTACTCGAGCTTCTCCCCTGCGTAGCGCCGTACGTCCACCTCCAGGACCTCTTTGATTGTCCCACCAACCAACTGGACAGTAGGTTCCATCAACATGCTCGGAGGAATACCCTGCAGCGTAACCCAGATCCAAACAAAGTCTAGCTTCACGGCAGACATGTTCGAGAAGCCATCATAATCATTCAAGAGGATCATAGCTCGCTGAAAACCCCACGACCCACCTTTCTTTACACGAGAGACATCCCTCTCATGAGTGAATGTGAAAAGGAAACGTTCACCCCGTGGTTGGACCTCCACGGTCCCAGACAACCTCCACATCAATCTCACAGCACTTCAGAATGAGTCCATCACCACCGCTCTGCAAGTATTCAGCCTCCCCACCAAATAGAAATTGCTAGCCAAAAACTCCTTCTCTGGAACCCTAAGATTCCCCAACTCCACCGGTTCTTCCACTACAGGAAAATTGATTATGCACGACGCAAGATTTACGGCGTGCGTCAAATGCGTGCCGTGAATGAGTATCATTTACGACGTGTATTCGATGCACATAGTAAATCTTGCAAATTTTTGAAGAAAATTACGGCATGCTTCTAAAGAACGCCGTAAAATCACACTTTTATTAAAATTTACGGCGTTTTCCCGTTCCACGCTGTAATTTCAGCCCACAAAAAATTATCCCATTTATAATTGGCCCGTTACAAAACTCAGACTTCTCCCTCATCTCTCTCTCACTCTCCTCACAACGTATATTTATTAACTGAATATATTAACTGAATCAACTCATGAATAGCTAAAAGAAGAAAATTGAAACTTTGCTATAAGTTTGGAACTTTGTATTGAGTTGAAATTGTCATCACATTGGATATAATGTAATGTTAAGCATGGTTAGGAGTTAGGACTTAGAGCTGAGAAATGTTCATTAAGCTTCAAACCCTTTTGAGTTTTCTGGACAATTTAGTGAGTTTTCTGGACAATTTTATATGCTTGGTGGTATTTGGGTTTGAAGCATGATATACTTGGGATACATGGACTCGAAAGTGTTTTGGAATTTGGTATTTGCTTTTGATAGGAAGGCATTGAATATATGGATATAGAGTATATATAGAGTGAATTAATTTAACTGACATAACTCCTTAGCCTTCTTTTTGTTTGCTCCCACGAGTACCAAAGAGTATGATGATCGCGTGATGGTGCTACTGTATAGTGTATACGCTGTAAAGTGTGAGCCACAGGTATGATATATTCCTTAGTTGTAGTATGCTAATGATTGTGTCAACTAGGCAATACCATGATTCCCTAGTTGGTGACTAGCTATTTAATTCATGACAACACAAATTCTCATTGAGACTCTGTTTTCATCTTTTTTATATTTTCCTTTCTTTTTTTTTTGGACAAAAAATAGCTCAGTTTTAGTTTGGCTATATGTCAGCGTATTGTATGCTAACAAATACATTGTAGCTCAGTTAGAATGGTATGCAGTAAGATGTTCATAACCTTCCAACTGTATTGCCCAAAACATATATATAATGATTCAGGGCAGGCTAGTGCACCCAATGAAATGTAAATGCTTTGTTTTTAGTACAGGTAGTCGTGCTTGTATGCCTTTTTCCTTAGTGAGAAAAATTGCATGGCTAGTTGTCGTGACAAAAATTCACTTTTTTCATTTCATTTTTTATGAGGGAAAAAACAAGCATACTTATTAAGTAATCCAATTGAGTTTCATTTTCATGAGGATCAGATCTTGCTGGCCACTTTTTCACACTTTCAGTAAAGCTAATTTATTAGGAGGATTAGAGGAGTTTTAAACGTTGGTTGATATTATGTAACTATAGATGAGTTTGTTTTTGTGCTATTGTAGAGGTAGAAGTGATTCTAGAATGATATTGTATTGGACAGTCCTACATGTTCACTAGTTAGTTTACTGTATTGGTTGCAATCATTCTCAATTGAAATACCTTGTTTTTGGTTCAATGCCAGTTCACATATCATGATGTTATTGAAACATAAAGTTTGCATATCCTTATGTATACCTTTCTTTTTGGCTAGCGCGCCATTGCTCTGTGGACTATAATTTCAAATTAATTGGATCTTTAACGTTTGTAAATATAAAAAGAATCTGGAACATGACCGGGTACATTGAGTGAATGAGATATGCAATCTGGAACAGTATACTTTATAGTGAGGATGCTACCAAAACACTTCTGTTTAATATTGCTGAACCAGACTTCTCTCTTTTCCTAATACCATGTATGTATATTAACCAGTTTCAAATATCTTGAATTACTATGGTGCAGTAACTGAGCTCTCTGAGACGATCTGTGTGATGGGCTGATGGGCATATCCATGAATTTAGTGACTTACTTGGTTGGCAATTTACATTTAACTTCAGCAAAGTCTGCAACCATAGTCACCAATTTCATGGGCACTTTGAATCTCCTTGGCCTTCTTGGTAGTTTCGTTGCAGATGCCAAACTCGGGCGCTACCTGACTGTTCTACTCTCTGCAACCTTAACTGCTCTGGTAAGTTTTTCGGATTACAACTCCAAAGAAACGATCTCTTGTCAATGATCTGGCATGTTACATGTTGCTAAGCTGTGACTGTACTTTCTGACATGATTTCACACAATCAACAAGATACATTTTCATGGTAAGTCCAATAATACCGGTTTTTCTTGCTTCAGGGGATAACTTTGTTAACAATAGCCACATCCGTTCCGAGAATGAGACCCCCTGCGTGTGAAGGCAACCAAGAATGCATTGAGGCCACAGGCAGCCAATTAGCCCTGCTCTATGCTGCCTTATACCTTACAGCACTAGGTGGCGGTGGAATAAAATCCAACGTCTCAGGTTTTGGCTCTGACCAATTTGATTCCTCAGACCCAAAGGAAGAGAAGTCCATGATCTTTTTCTTCAACAGGTTCTATTTTGGCATCAGCATTGGTTCTCTGTTTGCGGTACTCGTCCTGGTGTATATACAAGACAATATTGGCCGAGGACTCGGTTATGGAATATCAGCAGGGACAGTGGTGATTGCTCTCATCGTGTTACTCTTGGGAACACCATTCTATCGATTCAAAAAGCCTCGA
The DNA here is from genome assembly GCA_002564525.1 of Rosa multiflora. Taxonomy (NCBI): domain Eukaryota; kingdom Viridiplantae; phylum Streptophyta; class Magnoliopsida; order Rosales; family Rosaceae; genus Rosa; species Rosa multiflora. The sequence continues at coordinate 55,776 of BDJD01002200.1, forward strand.
GGCAGCCCTTTGACTATGATGTGGAGGGTGATATTTTTGGCATGGAAGAAGAGGGTTCATCCTTATCCTTCTCATCCAAGCCTTTTGAATCAATACCAAGAAGCCAAGCAGATTCCACACACACAGAAACTCAAGTAAGTTTACATATAAAGCCACTGCATTCAGGAAGAGGGTATCTCCTTTATCCATTCACTAATATTCTTCCTATGTTAGGTGTCTCGACAAAGCTGCAATACTAGATGAATATGCTGCTAGTGAAGAAAAAAGAAGCAACCCTTGGATAGTAGCCACAGTGACTCAAGTTGAAGAGGTGAAACTGGTTTTCAAGCTCTTGCCAATCTGGTCAACATGTATTCTCTTTTGGACGGTCTACCCTTCACCATTGAACAAGCGACCTTCATGAACCGGAAAGTCGGTTCCTTTGAAATCCCTTCTGGTTCCTTCTCGGCCTTTCTCTTCATCACCATTCTCCTCTTCACCTCCCTAAATGAGAAACTTTTCGTCCCCCTTGCTCGAAAACTCACCAAGAGTGTCCCCAAGGACTCACAAGCCTTCAGAGAGTGGGAATTGGACTAATCTTTTCAGTGGCTGCTATGATCGCTTCCGCATTAGTAGAGAAACAGAGAAGGGAGATAGGTGTTGACCAAAATACAAAAATACGTGCCTTTTGGCTTGTTCCACAATACCTCCTAGTGGGTGCTGGGGAAGCTTTTGTCTATGTAGGACAACTTGAATTTTTCATCAGAGAGGCACCAGAGAGGATGAAGTCAATGAGCACAGGGCTTTTCTTAAGCACCATTTCAATGGGGTTCTATGTAAGCAGTCTGTTGGCGACCGTGGTGGATAAAGTAACTCATAAAAGCTGGCTGAGAAGTGATCTGAACAATGCAAGGCTAGATAACTTCTATTTGCTGCTTGCAGCTCTAGGAACTTTAAATTTCCTATTTTTCCTTGCCTTTGCGATGAGACACCAGTACAAAGGCCAGCAGCACAATAACACTGATGACAGTAGCAAAGAGCTGAAGAACTCTAATGACATGATAGTAGTTGAGGATATGGAGAAGATAAGAATCGAGGCAAAAGAGGGACCCTAGTAGGTATAGAGACTATTCTGTAATATTGGTCCTCAGCAATTAAAAAGAACAGAAAGCAGAGTGTGTTCCATGCTTTAGACATTTCATTATTTTTTTTGTCTATAATCTGTCCCATGATAAATTAAATACTGTGTGTATTTAGAATGCAATGGAATAATAGATCTTTATTCAACCAAAAATAACTTTACAACACAACAGATGCATGAATTGCTCATTTGCTCTTCTGAAAATCAGGCATTTCACCAAATCAAACCTTCTAATATATGCATATGCAAACAAAAGGCCTATTTAATTGCAAGATTACTCGTTTCAGTGTTCTCCACCTAGTTCAGAACCAGTGCAAAATTTCAGACAAAAGACCAACGATAAAAGTTGATAAACAAGTCAACTGGATCCAGATTTGGTAGCTTATAACAAAATACACTACTAGAGAAATTCGTCTCCTCACTCAGGAGACCCACGTCTAAGAAACCGAGAGCTGACCTCTAGTCAATTACATAGGCTATGAAGAAGAACCATTTGCAGAAGCAGGGAGGTGATTTATAATCAATGGGGGATGAGGAGCTCGGTGGTCTGCCTCCTTTTGTTTGCGGGCCTTATGCATCTCTTCTGTCTCAACCACAACCAATCTCTTGACCTGTATAGAAAATTTACATGCTCAAATTATCACCTATAGATAGACGAGATGACCTAATCTAGAAATGCTTGCACTCTGAGCTTATATCAAACCTGTTGGATCATTCCCCTAACAGTAGGAGTGTTCCATCGCATGACAGTTCGGTTGCATTTTCGAAGACGCAATGCCTCTAAAGTACGCCTGTGAAGCCTCCTAGTTCCTGGGAACCCCTCACCAGAGTTATATACAGATTAGGGCTCCATGCAATTGGAACATTGGTTTTAAAAGCCTTGAAAGCATTCATGTTCAAACCTACACATCCACAAATGATACGTAAGCAATAGATTTCACATATGTAAACTTATTTGATATATGAGTGCAATAGACATAAGACACCAACAGAAAGAGGATAATCATAAGAAATTGGGATCACATAAAGCATATGCTAAGGCAGCCAAAGCTCTATAGTCCTTTGGTAAGACATTGCCTACTATTTATGGATCGAACATCTTTTCTTTCCTATAAAATGGAAATATACGTACATTGCATAATATAAGAATGTTGAGCACTAGTAAAACAGAAAGCAAAGACAAACATTAAATTCTTTTTGGCTAGCCATTTCTTTGTGGACTATAATTTCAAATTAATTGGATCTTTAACGTTTGTAAATATAAAAAGAATCTGGAACATGACCGGCTACACTGAGTGAATGAGATATGCAATCTGGAACAGTATACTTTATAGTGAGGATGCTACCAAAACACTTCTGTTTAATATTGCTGAACCAGACTTCTCTCTTTTCCTAATACCATGATTGTCCTCTTTCTGTTGGTGTCTTTTGTTGCAATCAGACTTCTTGTATAGGCTTGCTTAAATGTGAGTGTCTCAGAGATTTTAATGATCTGCTCTAGCTTAGGTAGGTAGTTCGGATTTTCTTGCCTGATTTCTTATATAAGTTCTTGTAGACTCTAGCCTTTAGCTGTTGATCTAATGCATTCAACTTCTATTTCAAAAAAAAATGATTGGAGGGACAAAATTCACACATCATAATTGGAAAAAGTAGAACTGTTACCGGTTGTACATGCATGGCGTATGTGTTTGAGTAAGTGAAGAACCATCTCTTGGTAAATGAAGAGTTAAAAACATTATTTAAATTAAAAGAATGAACAGCTTTTAAAGTTATAACCCAAACGAGTAACTAATAAAGGACCTGACCCTGACTTGGCGGATCCGCAATGCTTTGCATAACGAACCCTCCGCTTCAAAAGCCAAAACCGCCACTCCACACACATTCTAACTCTTCTCTCTTCTCTCTCTCTCTCCCTCTCCCACACAACTTTGACGGCGACCATGTCCTCCTCCACAGCCAATGCCAAGGCCGTGCCTGGCCGCTCCGCCTCCGTCTACAGCGAAGTCCAAACCAGCCGCCTCGACGTTCTCCTTCCCCTCCCCTCCGTCCTCAAAGCCCCCTTCTCCGTCGTCGATGGCCCGAAAAGCTCCGCCGCCGGAAATCCAGGTCACCACCACTTCATATCATAAAACACTTGATCAACAATCACGTACTTAATATGATTCATGATTGTTTCTCTGAAATATATTACTGCGGTTATTCAACTGTGAAATATGTGGTTGCAGATGAGATTGCCAAGTTGTTCCCTAACCTATTCGGCCAGCCCTCGGCTTCGCTAAACGCCGGTGATGCTTCATCGGCTCTGTCCAAGGATAAGAGTTTGAAGATCGGAGTTGTTCTCTCCGGTGGACAAGCACCCGGTGGACACAATGTGATTTCTGGGATTTTCGGTGAGGGTGATCCTGTGGCTTCTTACGTCAGTTTCAAATATTGGCATTGAAGAGTTTGTATAATTTTTTTTTTCCAATTATGTGCCTGTTAGATTACTTGCAGCAGCGTACTACTGGAAGCATAATGTATGGATTTAGGGGCGGTCCGGCCGGAGTGATGAAGGGAAAGTATGTCGAATTGTCAACCGAGTATGTGTATCCATACAGAAATCAGGTATCTCTGTTACGATTTTTCAGTCAATTTTGTGTTTAGTTTGTTTCTTGTGTGGCAAGAAATGTTTGCTGGCCAAGTGGACTGTTCTTGTATACTTTATTAATTTGTTGAAAAATAAAATTTAGAGATATAATTGTTCTCCGTAGCCAATTAAGGTAGACTCTCTTGACATGCAGGGCGGCTTTGACATGATTGCTAGCGGCAGAGACAAGATTGAAACTCCGGAACAGGTTTACTTAATTTCACCAGCATATATATCTTTCACATGTTTAGCAAATTCATGAGATTTTTTATTTATTTGATGTCATACCATAGTTATATGGAAACTGAATTTTGAGCATGTGCATTCCAGTTTCAGCAAGCTGCAGATACAGCGAACAAGCTTGATTTAGATGGGCTTGTGGTCATTGGTGGGGATGACTCAAATACTAATGCTTGCCTTCTTGCTGAGAACTTCAGGTATGAAATATGTTTCTGTGACATTAAAAAGTGCTGCTGTCTGTGTGCAATGCCTTAGGTTTCAAGAGATTATGCTCCTATTCTTAAGATTAAGCAATCATGTTAAATCATTTTTATCCTTTTATGGCAGGGGTAATAATTTGAAGACACGGGTTATTGGATGTCCAAAAACCATTGATGGTGATCTGAAATGCAAAGAGGTGCCTACAAGTTTTGGATTTGACACAGCATGCAGGGTAATTCCTATGATATCTTTAGTCATATTTTGATTATTTTCACTGTTTGTAACGAAGTTCTGACACTGGGAATTGTACAACAAAACCAATTTTATGCTTTGTCGAGCATTCTTTAGTTTATCTCAATGCCAAGCATGTCTTCCACACTTATCCTTGTGGAATGTGTCTTAGCATGGTAGTGATTACTGTCATGTGCGAAATATTGGCATTGTATCTTGGTGATTCTAATGGGATCTCATCAGTGCTTCCTCAAATATTTGTAGCCTTATAGGAGTCCACATTTCGTCTTTTTTATTTTTTTATTTCCTCTTTCTCATATTTTTCTTTTTACTCGGAAGGCAGAAGCAGAGTATAGTGTATTCATGTACTTTGAGAGCTTGTTTTCTATGTTTTAAAAGTCTCCAAATATAGCCAATACAGTGTGGATAGATCTATATTCTTTATTAATCTAGCATGAGCAAATATCTGTTCAACATTATTAGAAGAACTGTTCTTTACTTATGAATTTGGATTACTCAGTGATGATCTTCCCTTTCTCTAAACATGCAGCTATATTCAGAAATGATCGGTAATCTAATGACAGATGCTCGTTCAACTGGGAAGTACTACCATTGTAAGTGCTCTGGTTGTAAAATCTTACAGTCTACATGTATGTTTTGATAGATTAAGAGTGTGTATCAGGAAAAGGTACTTGATAGTCAACATTTAAGTAACCGACTTTTGAGTTCATTGCACGAAATTGCAAGTATGCTTCCACTTCTCCCAGCCAATCCTGAAAGTTGTGACGTTCAAGTTCTACTTTCATCAGTACACCATTGCTAATAATTGAGGAAAATGATAACGAAAAGTATCGTTCTTTAATTAAACCATCTATCTGGAGTACCATAGAATCTTGGTTTATAGAAGCATGGACTCTATCAACTACCTGATGTCTGTAACTTAAAGCGCCCCACTGATATGAAGTGAGTCTTTGATTAATGTCTATTCTTGATCGTCCTCCTACTTGTCTATTTGCACAGTTGTAAGGCTTATGGGGCGTGCAGCTTCTCATATCACATTGGAGTGTGCTCTGGAGACTCGCCCAAACATTACGATTATTGGGGAGGAGGTATTTTCTTTTATCCTTTTCTTCCACCAAGGGGACTTCAACACCTTACTGGAAGAGCCCTCTAGACACATGTATGTATATATATAATGCATGTATTTACTTCTGTGGCTTGACCATGTTTCTTTTGGCTGCAGGTTGCTGCCAAGAAGCAGACTCTCAAGAATGTCACAGATTACATAACAGATATTGTCTGCAAACGTGCAGAACAGGGTTATAATTATGGTATTGTACTTATACCGGAAGGCCTGATTGATTTCATTCCAGAGGTATGATTTTGAAGAACAGCTATCCAACTTTCTCCATTCTCATTATTTTTTGGGTGCTCTGCATTTCTTAAAGTTTATGTTTTTTGTTTTCTTGCAGGTACAGCAACTAATTGCAGAGCTTAATGAAATCTTAGCTCATGGTGCTGTTGATGAAGCGGGGGAATGGAAAAAGAAACTTCAGCCTCAATCTCATGAGCTTTTTGAGTTTCTACCTCGAGCAATTCAGGAGCAACTATTGCTTGAAAGAGATCCACATGGCAATGTGCAGGTAAATTATATTTTTTCTCATGTAGTTCGACTTTTTGATGGTATTTGTTAACCCTTACACTATGTTAAACATTCAGGTTGCCAAAATCGAGACAGAAAAAATGCTCCTTCAAATGGTAGACACTGAAGTGACCAAACGGAAGCAGGAGGGTAAATATAAGCGGAACTTCTCAGGACAGTGCCATTTCTTTGGGTACCAACATCTTTGTTCATCTGGTTTATTATGACTATGATCATTTATAATAAAAGAGACAATGTGTGTCCTATTCTCCTATTGATGCATGTTTAAGTCCTGATATTTGACATTATATGGTACTTTGATTTTCACTTTGCAGTTATGAAGGTAGATGCGGTTTGCCCACAAACTTTGATGCAAACTACTGCTATGCATTGGGTTATGGTGCTGGAGCTCTCCTTCATTCTGGAAAGACAGGGTTGATTTCCTCTGTAAGATGTTATTTTAATACAATTCTTGTACTAAATCCTTATTCATTATTTCTCTTGGTTCATCAAATTTGATTCTTTGTTTGAACTTTCAAGTGTTTTACTAACGTGAGTTTTATATCCAGGTGGGAAATTTGGGTGCTCCAGTTGAACAATGGACAGTTGGTGGAACCGCATTGACTTCTTTAATGGATGTGGAGCGGAGACATGGTAACACCACCACTTACCTCTTCACTTGTTACTTATAGCCAGCTACTCCTCCAAGAACTTGTTATCTTCTTTATTACACTTGTTACAAGAATCTTGACCCCAATATCCATGCGACAGAACGAACCCAACATGCTCAGTGAAAAAACATGATACTAGCTAGAGCTCACATAAGATTGTAGAAACATAGTTCGATCAGCTGAATAGCTGATCATTCTCTATTGAGTTATTCCTTACTATTCTTAATTAACCCAGTTATCTCTTTCTAAATTTTGGCAGGGAAGTTCAAGCCTGTAATTAAGAAGGCAATGGTGGAACTCGAAGGTAATATTTGTCCTAACTTTTTAGTATCTTATTGCCATTACAATAAAATGATAAATTGAAGAGGTCTCCTGCTAGAGTTGTCTGCAGTAGCACTATACGTGCTGCAATAGTAAAACGGTGCTGTGCTTGACACCTCTTTCTTTCTTTCTTTCATGGTGGAATATCAGGTGCACCATTCAAAAAGTTTGCATCTTTGAGGGACGAGTGGGCTCTTAAGAATCATTATGTTAACCCAGGTATGTTAATTATAAGCTTTATTTCCTTGCCTTGGCCATGGAGGTCTATTTTTCTGACATTGATGGAGGTTGATGGATTCTACCAGTTGTTTTTCTAATGGCCATGTTCACTTTTGATCAGGTCCTGTTCAATTCCTTGGACCAAGATCAACTGCTATCAACAATACTCTGCTGCTGGAACTCGGAGCATAAGCGCATGAAGGTAAAGCATCGACAAGTCATGGTCAAGATTATATCCTAATAACAGCTAAAGTCAAGATGTAAATTTCGATGATGCATGCTCATCCGGCAGATTTGGAAGACTCCATTGATATAAACATTCAATTTTCTTTTTGGCCAGCAATCAAATAATAAGGATCAATATGACTTATAGTTACTGAATAGATTTAGTTTCCTTCTTGCAATGTAGTTTTAGCTGTTTTTGTTGGCTTCTTTATTCATCCTCGTCGTACCCGACTATTATTTCCGAAACCTCATTAGTAGGAAGAGTAATAAATTTCTATTCAAGCTGTTGTATGATTTGCAAAGCTTTGATCTTTATTTAGTACAAACTGTGACCATATCGGTGACATAAACTCGGAAAAAGTAGCAGACACTCTGAAAATGACAAAATGTTTAAGCTGTGCTGGAGAAATATTTGCGAGCCCAAATTTGGGGGGTTTAGGTTTAAGGTAAATGGTTGACCAAAACATTGGGTCTAAGCTTACTGGTCAAAACTTTGCGTTTAAATAGCCGAAGCGCGCAAAAGAGTCGCAATGCTGAACAACACTCTGTTAACGCTCCTTGCTAGAAGAGCATCAACAGGAGTGAATCAAAACCCAATTTTACTTCAGCGAAGACTGTCTTCTTCTTCAAACAATAAGCTCTTGGTCGGAGGTCTGCCTCAGTTTTCAAACAAGTTGAAGGACCTCAACTTTTCTTCAGTAAAGCGTGTTTCTAATGTGACATGGGTTTTGCATCTTGCAGGCTTGTCATGGTCCTTGGACGAGAAGTCCCTGAAAGACGCTTTCTCTTCCTATGGGGAGGTCACTGAAGGTAAAGTCTCTCACTTTATCGAACCAACTTTGGTGGTTTGGTCACTCATTTACTTCTTATTCGTTTTGCCATCTATGTGATCGACAAAATGCTTGGCTGAGCTTATTTGCTGCACAGTAATATTTAATCTCTTATATAATCTAAATCGTGCGTGTTTGTATTGTAGTGACTATAGTGTATGACAAGGACTCAGGCAGGTCTAGAGGCTTTGGATTTGTTAATTTCTCCAAGGACGATGATGCCAAGTCTGCAAAAGATGCTATGGATGGAAAGGTGAGTGGGACTTGAAGTTTCTTTTCACATACCAAAGTTTGCTGTTTGGAAATGTCTTCTGAATGAGGTAGCTTTGCTCGTAGGCGTTGATGGGTCGGCCACTGAGGATTAGTTTTGCTCTCGAAAGACTTCGGGGAGGGACTGTAGTTGTTCCTCGCCTTCCAGCCATTGGAGATGGTGTTAATCGCTCATAACTGAGATCATATGGTAATGTGTTACCAGTTACCTGTAACAGATTACAGAGAACTATCCTTAGTTGTGAGAACTACAAAATGTGTCATTATAGAGTTTCTTCAAAGGAAGTCATCTTATAGTCTTAGCATCGCTATGAGTTGAGCTTGAATTTGCAATGTTTTATTGTAAACTCAAAGTCAGGTTAACTTAGATCTTTGAAGGGAGAAACGGCTTCCAACTTTTGTGAAATTTGGAGGAAGATGGATTAGTTCGTGAGGAAACTTCTCCTTTTTGGTGTTATATGAACGCCTTCGACTTAGAAAAGTTGGAATTTGGCTTCCATTTCTTTCTTCAATACATCTTGAATTTAATGAGTTTTACCTATCCATAATCCAATCCTATACAACAAAGGCGGCCTTATCATTCACCCACAAGCACAAGGCCCAGTCCTCGGATAAACAAGTATATACTCCTTAATTGTGTCTAGTTTTCTTTTTACAGGAATGACATGTAGCTGGAATGAAATTCGTTTGGTTCAGTGCTTGAAGTTTGCCAATGTCAATTCATCTTACCAAGTTGGCGAGCTAATTCTCACAAAGATTTCAACCTACTCATTCCAATTTTTTCACCGTTAATGATTTATGTCTTGCGGCTAGAGTAGGACAACGAACACTAGAGAGCGAAGATCTCAGCGAAAACAAGCAAGAACAAAGAGATATCCGCAGTAGGATTAAAGCAGGAACAAGTCTATTTGAGTTCTAGGGCTGAGTATCCCAAAGAAGATCTATATTTTCTGTTAGAGGGGCGGACGTCCGCATTGTCGCTAAAGTGCCGACGTCGACGCAGCAGCAGCGTTCAGGCGGCGATAGTAGCGCGAATTGTGCCAGACGGAGGCCAGAGGCATTCCAGACGTACTGCTTCTGGACAGCGATTGAGGTCGAAGGTTATGGGTAGCGACCTCACCTGCAACTTCAAGGTTCTGGGCAGTGCTACAAACTAGTCACTGACGACTCCACCCGACTGCAAACTGGTCCGGGATGCCCCTGGCCTCTGTCCGGCAAGAGACGCTGCGCCGTCTACTCTTGATCCAGTAGAAATCCCAGACGTCCGCACTTTAGCGACAGTGCGGACGTCCTCTTCAGAACGTCTCCGTGTGTGTAGTTTTAGACAACTCAAGTATTAGTTTTAGACTAAACAACTTGATCTTTAAAGGAAGACTATACGGACTTCCCTCTCTAATTAAAGCCTTGAAGTCTTAAACTTTTTATGCCTTCATACCAAATCAGCAACTTAGTCTTTCATACTAGTAACTCAAGTATTAGCTTTAAACAAAACAACTTGGTCTTTCAAAAAGATTGTAACTATATCGACTTTTCCTCTTCGATTATAGTATTAAAATCTAAACTTTTCATGCATCCAGCCATCCATACTAACTCAGTTGAAAGACCAAGTATATGGACTTTCCCTTCTCCAATTAAAGCCTAAAGTATAAACTTTTCATGCATTTATACAAACTCGGCAAGTATTGCTATAGTACATATATAATTTCTGTTTTGATATCGTTGTTAATAGCTTGAGTTCGATATGCAATCTTTCTCTTTTTATTCTATTTTTGAATTGTGTTTGGTGAATTTAAGGTTTTCCAAATATTTTGTTTAGATAATTTTGTTACTGTTATAGAGAAACTGAAATTGAGAGAAATTCGCTGTGTGTTCTCATTGATAATAGGGGCCTCTTTATATAGAGGATTACAATGCATAGAGTTAGAATCATACAAGAAAAGATAATCTCTAGATTCTTCTAATTGAACCCTATTACCACTAGGTCAAGTAACCTAGAGTTTGGATCAAACACAAATAGAGATATCCTTAAACACTCCCCCTTGTGTTGTCCAAACGCGGTGCTTCTCTCGTTGCCTCGTTAAAAACCTTGCCGAGTAACAAAAACTCAGTGGGACAAAAATAACCTCGGTCGAAGGGGAAAAAGAGCACAACACATCCTTCACGTTTCAAGTTGAACACGTAGACATCTTCCCCTGATGTCTGCATCTCCCCCTGATGACTACGATCATGGGAGTTTAGATAATTTCCGCAAGCCAATTCTTGCCACATGTTTCTCGAACGTGGATTTGGGCAATGACTTAGTAAACAAGTCTGCCACATTATCCTCAGATCGAACCTAGTTCACTTTGGTATTTGAGGAGAGTCTGTTGTTGCT
>BDJD01002201.1:0-14460 GCA_002564525.1 Rosa multiflora
ATTGCTTGTCGACTATGTGATGCATAGATGAGACAAACCAAAGTTTTGACTGGAGAGGTTATCTTAATAAACTACACTATTTTACGTCAGCTATATATGACCTAAAAACCAAAATGACTCGACTGGTAAAGTTTAACTTCAAACTAGGATTATCTGCCCAATAACCCCACAGAAAAAAATAACCACCACCACCTTAAAAGATAACTCCAAATATTCTTAAAACACACTCGAACAAAAATCAAAATCTTACCATCATAACCAAAATCGGAGTCGGGACGCTCAACACGAGGAACTGTTTGTGGTAACAAAAGAAGAACACGAGTAAGTAATGATGTCAAAACACAAAAACCAGTAGTGACCGAATATGCTATAATAAAAGAAAAATACATGTATGATGAAAGAGGAGGAGCTGCAAAAACAACTACAGTACACTAAATAATGTATTCCTTTGTCAAGTATATCAGCTAAGGATCATATGCACAGACCAAAACCAAAAACTAGCAAGTTCATATTATTAAATGTCGCCCAAGGAGACATTATCTTTAGTAAAAGGAAAAAAAAGTATTGTGAACTGTAAAAAAAAAGAGAAAACAAAACAAAACTGAAAATCAGGATTCTTCAGAAATAGAAGCCCAACAAACTCACAAAACCACAACCAAAAACAATAGTCAAAAGCATAACAAATAGACCAACAAACTCAAAGAACTTGCAATGCAGAGGCTGAATCAAAACGATTAGGCTTGGAAACATAAAGAAACAGAGAGAAGGGTGAGTGTTCCCAGGGAAGCAGAGTGGGCAATAGCAATTGGAAAGAATTAAAATAAAGGGGGTTCACATCGGCAACATCAGCACACAATGGAGACTGCTACAAATTGCAAAGAAATGGAAATGGAAGTGCAAGAATTTAAGGTGATATACTGCCCATCACCCGAATATTTTAAGTGTATCTTGACCTTTCTAATCTTCTTTAACTCTGTTCACACATGCACAATGTAAGGGTGAAAAATTGGACAAAACATCACGTATTCCTTCATGTCCCAAGTCAATCAAGCTAAAATGGTGGGGGTACGGTGTAAATTTGTGTGTAGCTGTATGTGCATGCCATACAAGGCTCGCGGGACATACAACCACTAATAAACTTGCTATTCTGCATTGCCACCCCATTCATAGGTATAAATATCAAATTCTTATGATGTCAAAACCAAGAACATATGGACTATACTAGATAGTACCAGACGTATCGATGTTGTTTCAAAAGAAAAACAAGAATGAATCTCTGAATAAAATTACAATAAATAAAGCACTTCAAATGAAATAAGATCAATGAACCCAACGACAGATACACTATATCAAGAGTCATCTATGCATGGACCAGATAGACACAAACAAATTGGCGGGAAAAGAAATATATAACTACAATAATTATTCTACTACAGACATACATGATACAAAAACCAAAATGAATAGGCTGGTTAAGGAGAAGTGTATCTTGAGAAAACCAAATTTAAAAAATAAAATAAAAAATAAAAAACGCGAAAGCACAGAAACAATTATTCCCCTCAACACGAGAGCACAAGGAAATTCCCAAATGATATTTCTCACAAACCATGGAACAAAACCTAAAAGCTTACATGGAGCTATGACCATCTCGACCATGTCGCATTCAGAAGGCACCGACACTAAAACAAAAGAGAAAATGAATAACTAACAATGTCAAAACCAAAACTACAAGCAGAACTGTGATCACATGGCACTGAAAGTACAATATGAGAAAAAATAAACGTCTGGCTGGTGAAACATGAGCTGAAATGCAAAATGATCTATAATCCCCTCAAAGAATAGTATACTTTATCAGTGGACTATATACAAGACTTGGCTAGAGAAGTTATCTCCAAAAATTGTTCGGTCTGGTATTTCAGTTCTCTCAAATTAAACATGAGTTTTCCCTTAAATAACACAATTGACTATGCAATGCCAAGATTAGTTTATTCGCGAAGTCTAAAAACACAAACATACCTGTGTAAATCTCTGGTTCTACTGCCTTGCCGTCTGTTTCACAGCAGCATTTGTAAATGAAAAATAATTAATCAAAAGAACCAAAAAAAAAAAACTTACTAAAAATTAATAACCAACCTTAAAACCAGTACAGCAAACATAACATAGTATAATGAAAAATACATCATTAGTGTCATCAAATCAACAATCAGTTTAACGACTCAGATGGATAAAAAATTATCCTAAAATATACGTGAGTATGCATCATGAACAAACCAATATAACACCAGATAACGTCTTCAATCACAAATTGATCAAAGAGCCGGAAAGGCAAGGAGAAGCTGCAGATGCAATGGGTGAATGAAAACCTCTACAGTTGGAGAGGTACGAAAAAAAAAGGGAGAAGGGTTGGGGAAAAGAGTTACCTAAACGTTTGTTTTATTTATATTATATTATGCTGAGCCTAGAACCCACATCTGAACATGAGATGGGTTTTCTATACCAGTGATTGCAAGAAATTGCAAAGCAAGGCGGCAGTTTGATTAAGATGGAAATAATAAAGGTGTAGGACTATCGGGTAACTAACTGCAATTCCCACTGATTTTTTAAGTGTTTAGCAATTTTTAGCTTACTTCATCCCCCATTCAAATGGTGAAAGATTGGACCCACAACTGAAACTTTAGCCTTTAACGTCCCAAGAGAGCCAACTATATGAATAGCAAATGTCTACACATAGTAGACAAATGATTTTAGAACATGACATTAACTGCAGGTTTATCAATGTAGGCATCATGCATTGACCAGATAAACCAGAATGATTTAGCTAAAGAAGTATCATAAAAACTAAAATGACTTGTCTGGTGAATGGCTGGTTAAAGAAAAGAAAATCATAACACTGAGCCCCAAAAGGAACTCCCACGTAATAATCCTGACAAACAAACAAAAATCAAAACCTTACCACGAATTCTGGGCCAATATTTGTAGACATGGCAAATGTTGTCACCTGTTCATGCTAACATAGTCAGATAAAGACTAAAATGTAAGAGAAAGCAAATAGAAGTACAATCTGGTGTTGAATTTGTTATATGTGCCTCCATGGCACTTGTGATAATAACTTATCATTACGTGGACTCCAAATATACACTATATCGATTAATTACTGCTATTGCCAAAACTTTTTTCCTTTAACAAGTACCCAAGCAAAATAAGATAACTAGCAAACTCTAAACAAATAAAACGTACCCGAGGGGGAAGGTGCAGCGGATAACTTGGATTCTTCTGACTTGGTGCCTGTTTTGAAGTGAAATGGTCAAATAATACATATAAAAAAAAATTATAATAATAATAACAATAAAGAAAAATAAAATCAAAAACATATGAACGGAAGATAATGCTGAACCCGAAAAAACCAGTGCAGTGAACCAAAAATTATTTAAGTCACAAACTCTAACAAATAACAACAAAAAAGTAAAATAAAGTAAAAAAGCACTGATAAACAGACAATAAGTACAGTAAACGAAAAATTACTTAAGCCGCAAACTCTAAATAACATATACCCTTGTTGAGCGGAGAAGGGATTATCTTTGGTTGGTTTGGCTTGGTGCCTGTTTCAAAGTTGAATTGCCAATCACAATAAAGAAGTAAAACAAAATTAAAATACAAAGATGAACAGATTTTAGCTATCCGCATACAATTACACCTCAGATATAAACAACACTTGAATTTCTATTCAAAAACAACCCAACGAAAATTTCTGATCATGTTCCTCGCAGAAACTAGGAAGCTGTTCTCAGATCGAATGTAACTAAGACGAAATTGAACAATCTAAACGAAAAAGTAGATATTTTCAATGATTAACAAGGAAAAGCATACCCCCAGACTTATTCTTTTTCTGGACTAACAGAGGCTTTTCGGCCTGCAGCAGTTTGATTCCACGATTCCTTGGACCCCTGGCTCTGGAAGGCATGCCTGCGGAATTTTCTGTTCTTCTAAATTTGGGGTTTAAGGTTTGTCGACGAGACTGGTTTCGTTTTGGGGGGCCAACCCTATGCTTTTTTATATATCTTTTCTTTAGCCGTGAGTATGAATGAGCAGACGGGGGATTCCCGCCCCCGCCTCAACTGGGATGGCTACAAGTATTACCCACCCAATAATAATTCGCAGGTAATATCCATCGGGTGTGGGTATTTACCCACCCATTTCTAAATGGGCAAAACTCATACCCGCCTATTTGCCTATTTTTAATATGGGCATTTTTTTTTTAAATACTTGCTACTATTTTCTTTTTTTTACCAATACTTATTACTATTTTATTGTTTTTCTTTAATCTTAATATTTCTAATTTTCTACCACTACAAACATTCACTCGTTTTCAATATGGGCAATTTTTTTTTATTTATAATTTTTTTTCTTTATACTTGCTACAAACATCTACCACTACATTATTGTTTTTTATTTTTTTATATGAATATTTCTACTTTAGTGTTAAGTTAGTAAATAAAATTAAATTTATTTTTCAACACCGACGCAGATAATGAAAATGAATAAGTATCTTCTAAATATAACTTCAATGATTAGAAGAAAACAATACAAAATGAGAATTCTAATATCTAAATCCTATATACTAAAATAAAGGTGAAGAGTGTGCTCTTCCTCTGGGTGTATCAGTATCGCCCTGCATCCTCTGAAGTAAAGTAAGAACATCATCAATATCATGGCAAGACTCCTCATCAACATCAACATCATCCTCTAATGTGCTAGGAGCATCTCGTATCTCACTCCACATCCAATCACGAGCACACATTAAAGCCTCCACTGCGTTTGAGTGAAGTCGGTTCCTATGCGGGCTCATAATCCATCCACCAATACTAAATACCGACTCTGAGGCAACAGTAGATATAGGAATAGCTAGAATGTCACGATTAAATGTAAAATAATAAAATTCGGATCGTAACTGAACCACCCTCATGGATGGCTTTTTGAAATCGTCTTTTCACAATTATATGATGATCCAACAGTCGGATTCTCACGGATCGCCTTTTGAAATCTTCTTTTCACAATTATACGATGATCCAACGGTCGAATTCTCACGGATCGCCTTTTGGAATCGTCTTTTCACAATTATATGATGATCCAACAGTCAGATTCTCACGGATCGCCTTTTGAAATCGACTTTTCACAATTATACGATGATCCAACTGTCGGATTCTCATTGATCGCCTTTTGGAATCGTCTTTTCGCAATTATATGATGATCCAACAGTCGAGTTCTCACGGATCGCCTTTTGGAATCGTCTTTTCACAATTATACGATGATCCAACCGTCGGATTCTCACGGATCGCCTTTTGGAATCGTCTTTTCACAATTATACGATGATCTAACGGTCGGATTCTCACGGATCGCCTTTTGGAATCGTCTTTTCACAATTATACGATGATCCAACGGTCGGATTTTCACGGATCGCCTTTTGGAATCGTCTTTTCACAATTATACGTTGATCCAATGGTTGGATTCTCACTGATCGTCCTTAAGATCCTCCTCCCAAAATTATATGAAGATCCAACGGTCAGATCCTCACGGATCGCCCTTAGGATCATCCTCTCAAAATTATACGATGATCCAACGGTCAGATCCTCACGGATCGCCCTTAGGATCATCCTCTCAAAATTATACGATGATCCAACGGTCAGATCCTGATAGATCGCCTTTTGAACCAACTTTTCAGAATTATACGATGATCCAACGGTCAGATCCTCATTCGAGACCACACAAAGTCATCGCAACACCCTCGTATAGGTTTTTTTTTTTTTTTTAGAATAAGAAAATTATAAAAATATCCCATATGTTGGTTGAAAAATAATAGTTCTCAATTAAAAAAAAAATTGGGCGTGTTCTACAATTTTATATGGGTATTTGGGTAAAATTTGGGTACCCACGGGTATCCCCACCTCGTGATATACGGGTATTTTGTAATTACCCATACCCATAAACTATGGGTATTACTAGGGGTGGGCGCAGGTCGGCCCGGGTCGGTTATGGGCCAAAACCACATCCGATCTGCATTCTTTGGTGGGCTTAATTTTTGGACTGGAAACTGAATCTTAATGGGCTGGGCCGAAAAAACGGGTGACCCGAATTTTCAGGTCGGCCCGGTTCTGTTTCGGTTGATCAGCAGTCGTTGGTCGTCGTCGTTGGGGGGCGGAATTGATCTGAGTTGGTTGTCGTCCTTGGTATCGACATTGGTCGTCGTCCTCAGTATGAGAATCTGAGAGATATGAGATGAGAGGGTCGAAGTCGTCGTCCCAAGTATGAGTCTGAGAGAGATGAGAGATATACAAGAGAGATGAGACAGGTGAGAGCGACGTGAGAGAGATGAGAGAGAGATGAAAGCGACGTGAGAGAGATAGCCTCAAAGTTTGACTTTAGAGTTAGGGTTTTTTTTTATTGAGAGGAATCAGGTGCATTAGGTTCCATATGTAACCTGATTTCAACCAATGAAGACTCCACAACCATTAAAAAAGTATTAATTTATATATAAATTTAAATAAAAATTAAATATTTAATTATACGGCCGGTTCGGTTTTAATCTGGTCGGTTCAAAGACTGAACCCGATCCCGAACCGGAAAAATCAGGTTCGGTTCAGAAAACTGATTTTTTTCACCGTATTCCGTCCGGTTTGGTCCCCGAGCTTGTTTTCTTGGGCGGTTAGGCCAGTTTTGCACTTCCAACTCGGTTTATGCCCAGGCCTAGGTATTACCTACTAACAAATACCCAAAAGGAATAATTACCCGCGGGTGTTTGGCTCCAATTTTGTTGCAGCTGGTCAACAGTCTCTTTTCTGCGCGGGTGTGCTAGCACCGTCGGGTGCGGTCGTCGGGGGTGTCCCTTGACCTGACTTCTTTCAAGCGATTATAGACGAGGAGAGCACCAACCTCGTCGCGGGATTCTTTGTGCCTCGTGGTAAGGACTTTGCTGTAGTTTCTTCTTGTTCACACAGTCGATACTCAATATTGTAGATTGAGCATAGCGAAATCACCGGGATGTGTTGAGATTTTGCTAAAGCGTGACTTTAGCTTGGCTAGGTTGCTAGGTCGTTACCCTTGCTTGGCTGGTTCTGTAACCGTTGTGGTCGCTGCACTACCGTCGGCTCCCGAGGAGACTAGGACCGAAGTACGTTGACAGAGGGTTTGGTGGCACTAATAGTCGGGTCCTGAGGAGACTAGGACTTAGAGTGTGATCACCGATAAGAGAAAGAAAAGGAGAGGAGTTGCTCTTAGAGAGGTTGCTCTAGAGAGAACTTAGATCATCTTAGAGATGTTTTGATGTCGTGAATGTGTATCTTAGAATGAAAGGAGAAAGTGTTTATATAGGGAAGAAAAAGAAGAGTGAAATGATGAGTGGAAGAAAAATAATGAAAGTGGAGTATGAAAGTGATTGGTAAAATATGGAAAAGATAGAGAAATGATGAAATGAAAGCAAAGCATGAAGGTGCAGCAACATGGAAGTGATGATGATCTATTAAAGAGATTGTAGAAGAAAATATATATCCAAGGAAAAAGAGAAAAGCATCTAGCTTTCTTCATGTGGGTAGGAAACATGAACATGTGAATATTGAGCTGGTTTTAGGTCAGTTTCTGCCCCTTTATTCCTTCAATTATTTCTCCAACAAGACTTCAGTATAAGCCTTCGACTTCTTCATATGAAATTATTCACCATGAGTGTATATTACTGTGGTAAAATTTCAGAATTTATTTCCATGTGGTTGGGCCGGAAATGCTGCTGGACCTCTTACAGGTCCAGTTTTCCAGTTTTGCTTCTGTACAAAATTGGGCTGATTGTTTGAAGGTTTTCCACTTAACTTTAACTCTGGCACTCTTCATAAGAAATTATCCTTGGGATGTCTAGTATTAATCTGGAAAGTTTCAGCTAATTTCGATTTCATTTGGTTAGTCTTCCGCCCCTCCTTCCTTGTTTAGCTCGGTTTCTCCTAGCCGAAGTAGGAAAATGTGCTAAAGTTGACTTTTCATGCTTCCGTAGTAGGCTTTATTTAGCCTCTAAATATATATTTCGAACTTGTCGACAATATATATCTTGAGCCACTGATATTGGCTCAATTTCTCCAAGACGTGCTTTGTCAGGCCAAAATGTTCATTTTGGGTCCAAACAGCGGGGACCCGTACCCGTGGGTTTTAATGCCATCCCTAGCCTCGAGTTTCCCTCGCGCCCCCGTTCTCCATCTGGGGATATTTTAACTTGGTGCATGTTTCAAAGTTCAATTGTCAATAACAACGAAGAAGTAAAATAAAGTAAAAAAGCATTGATAAACAGACAATGAGTACAGTAAACGAAAGATTACTTAAGCCGCAAACTCTAAATAACATGTACCCTTATTGAGCGGAGAAGGGATTATCTTTGGTTGGTTTGTCTTGGTGCCTGTTTCAAAGTTGAATTGCCAATCACAATAAAGAAGTAAAACAAAATTAAAATGCAAAGATGAACAGATTTTAGCTATCCGCATACAATTACACCTCAGATATAAACAACACTTGAATTTCTATTCAAAAACAATCCAACAAAAATTTCTGATGATGCTCCTCGCAGAAACTAGGAAGCTTTTCTGAGATCGAATGTAACTAAGACGAAATTGAACAATCTAAACGAAAAAGTAGATATTTTCAATGATTAACAAGGACAAGCATACCCCCAGACTTATTCTTTTTCTGGACTAACAGAGGCTTTTCGGCTTGCAGCACTTTGATTCCACGATTCCTTGGACCCCTGGCTCTGGAAGACATGCCTGCGGAATTTTCTTTTCTTCGAAATTTGAGGTTTAGGGTTTGTCGACGAGACTGGTTTCGTTTTTGGGGGCCAACCCTCTGCTTTTATATATCTTTTCTTTAGCCCCCGCGTCAAGTTTCCCCCACGCCCCCGTTCTCCATCTAAGGATATTTTCAAATGAGGGATTCCCCGCCCCGCCCCCGCCCCCGCATTTGCTATTTTCTCTTTATGAACTTTTTTGGTTTTCTATTTTGAAATTTTTTATTTTTTATTTTCTATATTTTTAGTTTTTTTTCTTTCTTTCTTTTTTTGACAAACAATAATTCACAAATCACAATTATATGATGATCCAACGGTCGGATCCTCACGGATCGCCCTTAGGTTCATCACCTCAAAATTATACTAAGATCCAACGGTCAGATCCTCACGGATCACCTAGAGGATCATCTTTATCGATTTATATGATGATCCAATGGTCAGATCCTCACAGATCGCCCTTAGGTTCATCCTCTCAAAATTATGTGAAGATCCAACGGTTGGATAGTCTCGGATCGCCCTCAAAATCATCCTCACAAAATTATATGACGATCCAACGGTTGGATCCTCATGGATCACCTTTTGAATCATCTTTTCACAGTTTACAACGGTCGGATCGTCACGGATCTCCCTTAGGATCACCCTCTCAAAATTATATGACGATCTAACAGTCGAATCCTCACGGATCTCCTTTTTAATCGTCTTTTCACAATTCTACGAAGATCCAACTGTCGTATCCTCATGGGGAATAAGAAAAATTATAAAAATGCCCTGGTTGAAACCCTGCACCCGCACTGGGGAAATAAGTCCCCCCGCCCCCACCTCCGCTTGTAAAATGCTGGGAAAACCTGCGAGTACCCGACCCCCGCCCCCCGTTTGCCCATTCCTAGTCGTGAGTTCAGTTTTCCAATTTCGGGCCCAACTTTAGTGTTTATTTAAAGCTGCCCTTTATGGGCCTAGTCGTTGCTTTGGTTATGTTTAAGCTGACCCATTTTACAGTCTTGTAACGCTGGATTTTTTTTTTTTTTTTTTTTGAGAATTTGTAATGCTAGATTGCTGGATTTGATCTGTTCTAGCGCATTTCAATCATACAATTGAAAAACACATAATTTTGCTTAAGCCTTCTCTCTCCCTTTGAGAGAAAACCCTAACTCGGCGGCGCCCCGGAGCTAACCTCTCGTCTGGTGGCGACCCTGGCAGCTCGGCTGGCCTTGGCCTCACCGATGTCATGTGGTTTTGCTGCCGGACGGGGAATGAATGTCTGTTCATGTAGGCCTTGGATTGGGTTGCTCAAGTTTTTGGTAGGTGCAGGTTGGTTTTTGTGTTTCTGGCAGGTAATCGCTGCGAGGTGGCAGATCTTGTGTTGGTGGAGGCTTGGATCAACGACGTGCTTCGAATTCGGCGGCGGCGTCGATCAGGGACGATGAAATCGAGACTGGTTCGTGAGGATGCAGCTTGTGGTGGCCGGGTCTCGTCGGGTTTTTGTGTTGCGGGGGGTTCGTTGGGTCAGTCGTGGCAGACTGTGGCGGACTCGGGGGCAGCGGGGACATGATGGAGAAGGCACCAAGGAGGAGCTTCACTGGAAGTTCGGTGGTTTGGAGGTGAATAAGGTGATGGCTGGAGCTGCGCCAAGCCCAACCTATTGGGCCTTGGGTGGGTCTTCTTCTTGGGCTACTTGGACTGCAGTATTTTGGGCTAGGGTTTTTGTCCTAGGCCCATCTCTATGTTTTTAGTTAGTCTAATTACAATAATTTCTTGTGTGAGGAAGCTAAGTATTTGTGCGCACTCTATGTTTTCTCTAGCGCCTCTAAAGTAGTACCAAAGGAGGATATCCGCTATATCTACGTTCATGAATGTCTAATGGGTAGGTATATTTCTACGTACCACTTTGGGTACTACCACTACCTTCTTGTCTGTCTGTAGAAGGCAGCGGAAATGTATGTAACGGCCTATTCTGGCTTTAGATGAATATATTGCCACCCGCCCTTTGGGTTTGGGTTTGATTCAAAAAAAAAAAAAAAATCATACAATTGAAAAAAATGGTCAAGACACTAAAATGGATCTTTCCTGATTTTGTTATTTTTTAAGGTAGTCTACTCTTTTTTGTTTTTGGGAAAAAAAATGCAAATGGTGTCCGACTTCTGGTCCACCAAAGGGAATGAAGGCGTTTGCCAACCTGACCACCATGTGATTGTTAGAACTTGTTCCACCACCCCATGTGACTTCACTTTCTTGGTTCAGTTTCTGGATGCAAAGTGTTACATAAACCCACTCTATCTTCCTCTATTTGTATCTTTGGGCATCAGTCCATTATTATTGCCAAAATGGGCGGAAATCTATGCCTCTTCTTCTGTTGTTTGAGTTTCTTTGTTACTCTAACAGTAGCAGAGTCGGAGTGGAACATTTTGAATAAGAGAACCAGGAATGGGATGAAGATCAGCTTGAAGAATTACTGTGAGGGCTGGAGGATGAATGTTGAGCTGCATAACATTAGAGAGTTCCAAGTGGTGCCTTGGAAAATATGTTACTTCGACTCAGTACAAAGTGGACTCAGACAGGGCTATTGAGGAGTCCATTGTGTATCTAAGAACTAGCTGTAATTTGAAGAATGATGGTACAGGTGCATGGATTTTTGACATTGATGATACACTGCTCTCTATTGTGCCTTACTACAAGGGACATCATTTCGGGTAAGTTTGTTTCATCCAAAACAGTCAGATCAGATGATTTAGATTCTTGTAAACCTATAATTACATTATTGTTGCTGAATTGAATTATTGATACACATATAATATCAGATTGTTTGATAAGAGTATGTTTCAGGCTTAAGGCTGCTGATTTAGTAAACATTTTTCTTTTTATTGGGTACTAGGGGTGAGAAGTTGAACCTGAGTACTTTGGAGGAGTGGATGAGCCATGGCAAGGCACCTACTCTGGATCACTCACTCAAACTATTCAATGAGATCAAACCCAGAGGGCTGCTGATCATTCTGGTTTCTTCAAGGAGGGAGCATCTTAAATCAGCCACAATGTACAACCTTCTCCATGTTGGCTCTTATGGATGGACAAGTCTCATTTTAAGGTCAGTTCTTCTCTCACTCAATCACATAATATATAGAGAGGTCAAATCTTGTGCTTGATTTGCTTTTGGGAGATCAATAGCATTGAGGGACTTCCAAGAGCCAAAAGGACGTTTAAACTTCCAAACCCACTGTACTATGTTTCTTTAGGAATCTTCCAGGATTAATTATATCTTCCTCTGTTTTGATGTTCATTCGATTCAATTTCGTTGAAGTGAAATGTAAATTTTCATTTATCCTACTGCCATTGTTCGAATATACATGCAAATTCATAGAGTTGAGTCTTCTATTTCTATGAAACATGAAACTGATGGTTATAAGCCATCAGCCTTCTGTGTTGAAGGATCATCCCTTGATTTATTACAGCTCCAACATCTCAAAGCAGAAAAATATATACATAAATTCAAGTAGTACAAAGTATTCTTCAGCCCATCTTAGCTTCAGCACTTGCATTCATCTTGGCACAGTACCCGAATAAGCTTCCATCAAAGCAGCGTCTCACAGCTTCTTTAGATAGAAAACCATCCTCATCCCTTGCAAGAACATACAGAAGTCCCCATTCCAGCTTACTTGCAATCCTGCGAAATTTAAACTCACACATAGTAACAGTGAAGAACCAAAACTTAAATGGTACGGAAAATGTATAATAAATAAAAATATAAATAAAAAGCCTAAAATAACTACCATCCAAAGAAGTCATATGAAACTCTGTTACCCTCAGTCATGTCCCAAAGCTCTCCTAGAGTGAACTTGTCCGGAACCGTACGAGCATGCTTGCTAAACTTGAGCTCAATGTTGGCTGGCGAAAACCTGGAAAGTAAATTCTGTTGGTGTCATAACAATATCGTTGTTGTTGGAGACACGTCAATGGTATAGATTGTTCTATTATTCCCATTGAAATTTATGAAGCAATATCGTCTCCCCAAATATATGGCATGTTAGGGTCTGGTGCCAATATATGAAAATTAAACAACAACCAAATGTATTCATCAATGATCAATCAATGGTCAGGCAATATAGGAAGAGATTAAGAGGAGATCAGATGAAGTGAAACAGCTTGTGCTGGAGTTATGTGATCTGTATGCAACTTCTAATAGTGATCAGACTGCACCAAAGGGGAAAAGAAATGTGGGAAAAGGCCCTAGCAGCAGACCAACAACAAGTGTGCCCACATGAGGGTTAACCGAAAAGAGGGCTACTATGCTAGACTTGCAGAACAAGCAGTGGCGGTTGGAGGAGAGGTTGATAGATACTTGCTTGATCCCTTAGGGAAGCCTCAAGACAATGAAAATTGGAAAATTTTGGATTGGTGGAGATTTAATGGTTCAAAGTATCCTAACTTGCAAGTTGTGGCAAGGAATGCTTTAGCAATCCAAGTTTCAAAGGTAGCTAGTGAGAGTAGTTTCAACACAGGGAAGAGGGTAATTGATCCTCAACGGAGTTTATTAACTCCTAGAACTGTTGAAGCCATAATTTGCCTCCAAAATTGGTTCAAATCTGATGCAATAATGGGGTTAGAATATATTCCAACCATTGAGGAAATGGGGTGGTTCGAGGATGTTGAAAAGGGTATGTAACATTGTAACTTGCATTTTTTACTTAATATTGTGAACTGGTATTGCATAACTTGATTAGCTTCTTTTTGCAACTTCAAGCCTTTAATAATGTGAACTATTCTTTGTTTGTTTGCACTTATGTAAAACAAGCAGGAGAAGAGAGAAAGAGATTGGAGAAGGCCAATTAATGCAGGTGCAGCGGTAGAAGTTGAAGAAACTCATGCCACTCAATAAAGCCGAAAGGCTACAAAGTCTTCCAAACCTTCAAAGAGTAGTGATGCATCAAAATCTTCTAAATCAGTGTCAAAGACTAGGGGTGTGAAAAAAAAATAAGCTCAGGTTTGCTCACTTGCTGAGGTGCTGTTTCTCACTTTGCATTCTTTGATGAGTTTGATCAGTTCTGGACTTGGTGAGTTGGTGAACTTACTGGTTTTTTTATTTTATTATTTGTTTTGGGTTGCAGCAGGTTGTGTTTGGAAGTTGGAACTATGGAAGAATCAAGAATGTAACTTGGAATTGGAATTGTGGAAGTCTAGAAGATGTTTGATAGTTTGATTGTTTGCTGCATTTTTTGTCATTGTTATTTCAGAACTTGATTGTTTGATTGTTTGTTGAACTTGTTGAATCACTTGAATGCTTGCTGTCTTTATTTCATTTCTGTTTCAGCCTTTAATAATGCTGTTGTACTCTACTACTCATTTTATTTCAGTTTCATAGTTTGACTGTTTGTTGTTCTTCCAGTTTGATTATTGCTTGATATGCTGCTTAATTGTGTAATATTGTAAGTCTGTAATTGCTTGATATGGCAGATATGCTGCTAGAGAAGGGTAGCAAATAAGCACAATGCTTTAGTTTAATCTCATTCTTTGATCAATTGATGGCATTCATGAGCTAGAGAAGGGTGAATATCAGTTTTATACACTTCCGTACCTTTTGATGGTCAAAAACAGTGAGTTTCAGTTGCCCAATTTGGAAGAAATATGTTTCAGTTTTGCACTTTGACAATTGGCTGTTT
>BDJD01002201.1:23954-38470 GCA_002564525.1 Rosa multiflora
TCCTTTTTAATCGTCTTTTCACAATTCTACGAAGATCCAACTGTCGGATCCTCATGGGGAATAAGAAAAATTATAAAAATGCCCAAGTTGAAAAAAAAAAAAATTGGGGAACCCGCATGGGTAATGGGAAACCCTGCACCCCCACGGGGGAAATAAGTCCCCCCGCCCCCGCCCCCACCCCACTTGAAAAATGTTGGGAAAACCCACGGGTACTTGCCCCCGCCCCCCGTTTGCCCATTCCTAGCCGTGAGTTCAGTTTTCCAATTTCGGGCCCAACTTTAGTGTTTATTTAAAGTTGCCCTTTATGGGCCTAGTCGTTGCATTGGTTATGTTTAAGCTGACCCATTTTATAGTCTTGTAACGCTGGATTCTTTTTTTTTTTTTTTGAGATTTTGTAATGCTGGATTGCTGGATTTGATCCGTTCTAGCGCATTTCAATCATACAATTGAAAAACACATAATTTTGCTTAAGCCTTCTCTCTCCTAACTCGGCGGCGCCCCAGTGCTAACCTCTCGTCCGGTGGCGACCTTGGCAGCTCGGCTGGCCTTGGCCTCGCAGATGTCATGTGGTTTTGTTGCCGGACGGGGAATGAATGGGCTGTTCATGTAGGCCTTGGATTGGGTTGCTCAAGTTTTTGGTAGGTGTAGGTTGGTTTTTATGTTTCCTGCAGGTAATCGCTTGGAGGTGGCAGATCTTGTGTCGGTGGAGGCTTGGATCAACGGCGTGCTTCGAATTCAGCGGCGGCGTCGATCAGGGACGATGAAATCGAGACTGGTTCGTGGGGATGCAGCTTGTGGCGGCCGGTCTCATCGGGGTTTTGTGTTGCAGGGGGGGGGGTTCGTTGGGTTGGTCGTGGCAGACTGTGACGGACTCGGGGGCAGCGAGGACATGATGGAGAAGGCACCAAGGAGGAGCTGCACTGGGAGTTTAGTGGTCTGGAGGTGAATAAGGTGATGGCTGGAGCTGCGCCAAGCCTAGCCTGTTGGGCCTTGGGTGGGCCTTCTTCTTGGGCTACTTGGACTGCAGTATTTTGGGCTAGGGTTTTTGTCCTAGGCCCATCTTTATGTTTTTAGTTAGTCTAATTACAATAATTCCTTGTTTTAGGAAGCTAAGCATTTGTGCGCACTCTATGTGTAAGACCCCGGAAAAAAGTTATTAATGTCTTGGAATTTCCTTGAATTAATAAAGTGTTCGTTAGTACTATTTCATGGTTCGAGGGTGGAGTGAAGTTATTTTCGAGCGAACAATTATTTGAAATGCACATTTTAGGGGGGTTACGAAGTTGACTTTTTATATGTACGGAATTTAAGGAAACTTCATTCACGAAAGTTGTAGAGCTCGTCGATACGAGTTCGTACATATGCGGAACGGAAGAATCGGAGTTCGTATGAAGAAGTTATCGCATTTGGAAAAGTTTCCATTTTGGGTATAAAAGGATAAAACCCTGGCTATTTTTGGAAGGTTTCCAAAAATAGCCGGGTTTCCATTTCTGGAAACCGACCTCTCTCTCTCCTCTCCCCGAGCCGAAACAGAGCAAGTTTTCGCCAGCTCTTTTCTTCCTCCTCCGGCCACCAAACCACTTGCTTTGGCTTCGCCTTAACCTTGCGCAGCTGCCGATGGTAGCCTTGCACCGCCTCTTGGCCTGTAGCGGCGGCGGGAACACGGTTTCTGTTTGAGCCCGTTTTGAGTTCAACGTCGATTTCTCCTTGTACCGGCCACCAAAACTCGATTTTCTTGGCTTTTTGAACTCGCCTCAACTCCTTGATCAAGCTCCAAGAAGGACAGCACCTGAAGTGAAGGTTTTCTCGTTCGTCGGAGCTCTCGCCGGTTTCTGGAAAATTTCCGGCCAAACCGAACTGTTTGAGGTATTTTCGATCACTTCCACTTGTTTTCTGACTTCGTGCTAGTTATGAAAGTTTCTCAGATCGATGAAATGAAGAGGAGTAGCCTACCCCCGACGCCGTTGGTGGTGTTCGGCGGCGGCTCTGCCTCTTATTCCGGCGACCATTTCCGGCCACTTCCGGACGCCTCAAGGGCATTTTCTGCCCATTTTTGTGTTCTACATGTCAATACCATCATTTCAACATACAACACTTAAATTTTGGATATCGTATGATTTAGTTATGAATTTTATGATTTCGATCATTCGGTTTGTGATCCGTGAGGATTAGGCTGTCTGATCGACTTGTAGTTTTGCTATAATGATCGTAGGACTTTCTCGATGACTTTGGGTGGTCACGAGTGAAGATCCGACCGTTGGATCTTCATATAAGTGCGTTCTTGAATTGTACGCTAAGTTATTTATCGTATTTGGTTAGGTGATTGACGGTTTGAGTGAGTGGATCTCGATGACTTTGGGTGGTCACGAGTGAAGATCCGACCGTTGGATCTTCATATAAGTGCGTTCTTGAATTGTACGCTAAGTTATTTATCGTATTTGATTAGGTGATTGACGGTTTGAGTGAGTGGATGATTGGAAACCATATTTTACACTGAGAAGACGCAGCGGGATTGGAGGTGAGTAAATCTCACATGGTTCATTTACGAACCGAATTTCCTTATTGCACAATTATTTGTTATGTGTGAGAAAATGGTTTTAAGAAAATGAGTTTGAAGGTATATAAGAAAATGAATTTCTTGGTTTTACTACGTGTGAACTGTAGTTGGTATTAGTGGTCATTCCTGAGTGGATGATTACGTGTATATATATATATATATATATATATATATATATATTTACGTGATTTTATACGGAATGGTGTGACCTTGAAATATGTGGGTTTTCATACAATTGAAAAAAATGGTCAAGACACTGAAATGGATCTTTCCTGATTTTGTTATTTTTTAAGGTAGTCTTCTCTTTTTTGTTTTTGGGAAAAAAAATGCAAATGGTGTCCGACTTCTGGTCCATTAGTAAGTTCAATATTTTAAGTTTAAATAATATCACATTGGTACTTGAGGTTTCGCCCCTGACCTAACATAGGTACTTGGAGTCGTTAACTTCATAACGGCGTTAGCCAATTGATATATATTGAAGGGTAAATGAGTAATTTTAGTCTGTCATATCATGCGTTTTTTTTTCTTTTCCCTTCACTCTCTGCCAGCCATCTCCCTTCACCGGATCACGACTGCCATATCCCAAATCTCCTTCGGATCACTAACAAACGAAATACATGTACTTGCCCACATACCCACCAAGCCAACCATTCCAAAACTTCGAAAAACACCCAGAAGCTCCAAAACCAAGCTCAACAAAAACCCCAGTTAGCACATGGAGTTTCAAGGCTCCAGGGAATGAGCTAAATCAGAAAATACGTCCTTAATCTTCAAAGGCATGAGATAGGGTGAAAATGAGGAGTTAAAAGCCAACGTGTGGACGCAAAAAAGAACATGGTGGTTTTTTTGTGTTTTGACATCTTTTTCAATCAGGATAATCGTCAATCCAAATTAGATTCTAATCAAAATGACAAAATTAACCCAATACCTACACTATTATCTATGACAAGTCAATTTGACTTTATTCAAAAAAAAAATTGAATCGGGGGGGATTCTGTTTGTATTTTGTTCTGCAAACTGAAATGTCCAAAGTTCGATGGTTATAATAACCAGAGTATTTTGTTCTGAGGGCAGCAATGTCCAAAGTTCGACGGTTATCATTGTGATAAATGAAGTATTTTGTTCTGCGGGTAGAAATGCCCAAAGTTCGACGGTTATAATATTAACCGAAGTATATCGGATGCTTGCACCTGGGCCAAGGTGACAAGTAACGACTCAGATAGTGCTCTAGTCTGTTGTGGGAGTACAGTCATGGTGGTAACTAGGTTATTGCATTGTGAGTACTTTGTGCCACGTGAGTTGGGTTGGTGATTAAATTGTTGGAATTGTTGTGTGTGTTCGGATTGTTGGATTGATTTACTTGTTTTAAAAGAATTGTGATTTATTAAATCAATCGTTCATTTCTTATTTACTCACGAGCTTTGCAAAAAGCTTACCGGGTTTTGTGTTGTTGCAATCCCGGTACACTATTCAAATGGTGTAGCGGATAATCCTGCAGGTCAGTATAATCAGGGTCGAGAGCGAGCTGAGTAGGCAGCGGGGTTGACATCAGCAGTTGGTCTATTTTGGTGTGTTTTATAGAGTCTTTTGTTCGTACTTTTATCTATGTTGGTGTTGTAGTAATTGACTTGAGAGTTAGTTTTGCTACAAGGCTTGTTTTGGTTTGTGAGACGCTGGTTAAGAAAAAAATTCAGGACGTTATTTGTATTGGTTTTTATTCATGTTTCGGATTTGAATTTGTTATTCAAAATTCGGGGTGTGACACTATGTTTTCTCTAACGTCTTTGGAGTAGTACCAAAGGAGGATATCCGCTATATCTACATTCATGAATGTCTAATGGGTAGGTCTATTTCTATGTACCACTGTGAGTACTACCACTACCTTCTTGTCTATCTGTAGATGGCAGCGGAAAGGTATGTAATGGCCTATTCTGGCTTTAGATGAATATATTGCCACCCACCCTTTGGGTTTGGCTTTGATTAAAAAAAAAAAAATCATACAATTGAAAAAAATGGTCAAGACACTGAAATGGATCTTTCCTGATTTTGTTATTTTTTAAGGTAGTCTACTCTTTTTTGTTTTTGGGAAAAAAAATGCAAATGGTGTCCGACTTCTGGTCCATTAGTAAGTTCAATATTTTAAGTTTAAATAATATCACATTGGTACTTGAGGTTTCGCCCCTGACCTAACATAGGTACTTGGAGTCGTTAACTTCATAACGGCGTTAGCCAATTGATATATATTGAAGGGTAAATGAGTAATTTTAGTCTGTCATATCATGCGTTTTTTTTTCTTTTCCCTTCACTCTCTGCCAGCCATCTCCCTTCACCGGATCACGACTGCCATATCCCAAATCTCCTTCGGATCACTAACAAACGAAATACATGTACTTGCCCACATACCCACCAAGCCAACCATTCCAAAACTTCGAAAAACACCCAGAAGCTCCAAAACCAAGCTCAACAAAAACCCCAGTTAGCACATGGAGTTTCAAGGCTCCAGGGAATGAGCTAAATCAGAAAATACGTCCTTAATCTTCAAAGGCATGAGATAGGGTGAAAATGAGGAGTTAAAAGCCAACGTGTGGACGCAAAAAAGAACATGGTGGTTTTTTTGTGTTTTGACATCTTTTTCAATCAGGATAATCGTCAATCCAAATTAGATTCTAATCAAAATGACAAAATTAACCCAATACCTACACTATTATCTATGACAAGTCAATTTGACTTTATTCAAAAAAAAAGAAAAGGGAGGCTTATGAGAAACAATTTTATCTAAAATGGGTCTTAAATGAACTACTTTTTTTTTCCCAGATAAAACCATCAAAATAAGAAATATCAATATTAACCACTGCAAGTGGTCTAATGGTTCTTGCTTAATTGGGTGTGCTCCCCAACTTAGGTTTGAATCCCGAAGCTGTCAAAGTGGCAAGGCACTATGCTGCAATGCACAGTTGGAGCATTTCACATGCGCCGAAGGGGTTTATCTTGGGCCTAGGAAGCCTTTGGGTTCCCCTTGACAAAGTCAAAAAAAAAAAAAATATATATATATATATATATATATTAATATTTACAAAGAAGCTACCGCATTTTAAATTTCCATTATTCAAGAAAATGTCACTGTCAAAACAGCTATTGTTATTAATTGAAAAACTACTACCAATCACAAAAAAAGCTACTGCCAATAAATAAAAAAGCTACTTGAATAGCCTAAAAACTACCATTTACAAATCAAAACCTACTGTCATTTTTGAGAAAAATTATTGTCATTCTACGACACTTAGAAATAAAAATATATAGTGGCTTAATTAATAATATAAGTCTTAAAAATATACTTATAAGTAATTAGCTTTATAGTTCGTCAACACTAGCTTTTCGAAAGATGCCAATAGTTTTTTCAAAGATTGTCGTGAATAAAAATAGATTTTGGAGAATGATAATAACATTTCAGTTTGTCAGGACCACTTGCGGACTTCTCAATTTCTCCAGTATGCACTTTTGGCCTTATTCATGGAGGCCATGTATTGGAAACCCACACCCTTTTCTTGGGCGGTTTCAACATGGTATTGGTTTGCTCAAATGTCATTAAAACTTAGTACGGTTCAACTAGACCTAAAGAGTATAAGGTCTCAGATATGGCCATAGGAGTACCATTGGACAACGTGAATCGGGCTTTGGTCTTCGATTAAGGTCGACAGCCCAGAAATCGTTGTCACTAAAGTTAACATAACGAAACGTTTTGATGTTAAAAGAGCATCTCCAACCGTGATAGCTATCTTCATAGCTAAAAGTAGCTAAAACTAGAATGTAGGTAATTAAATATTGAGTTATGCTCAAGCAGAATACCTAAATCCTAAGTTAAATTTTACTTTTAGTTAAATTCTCTCTCCTCTCTAGCTAAATATAACTATATCTTTTAGTTAAAGTTAAATTTAGTTTTTGTTTAGCTAGTCTGCTGGAGATCAAATTTAGCCTAAAATTAGTTAAATTTTAATTTATTTTTGAAATAAGTATACTGTTGGAGATGCCCTAAGATAGTGTGAGCGTTACCACCATAAGCTAGACAATCAACTGTCCCACTACTCCACTAGCCATGCCTGATAAATAATATAAAGAATTTGCTCAAAAATACTTCAAATTATTTCGAGAAACATTGAAAAATTATACATAAAAACAAAATCATAACCCAAAGGGCGGTTCTAGTCAGACCTCTTAATTTACTATTTAGACCTCTCATAATTTTTGTATAATTTTATTTTCTATTTTACCCTCTAACTAAATGAGAAAAAACAAAGAATCAAAGCCATAGTAGTTGTGTTCCCATCTCCTTTTTCTTCTCCTCCATTTCAATTCAACTTACCCAATAATGTGATCTTTCCCAATGATGAAACATGAAAGAACGATCGACAAAGATACATGAAAGAACAACAAGAAGCGGTTTTTGGGCAACATATCCAAATACCTAAACTTCACTTTCAAGCCTAGCGAGCCCTCGGATTGTGAAGATGTCAGAAAAGTTTTCCATTTCTTTTAAGCCGAGGGATCTAATAGAACACCATTCTTGATGCAGTTGAAGCTATATCAATTAATTACAGACACAATCTATTTTTCAACTTAAATTCTAGAAACTGCATATATCCTACCAAGCCATAGATACAAATTAACCAAAACCCAGTTAATCTAGCAATCCAAACCCCAATTATGATAGAGACATCTAATCTTGCCGAATTAAAAGATACACCAACTTACTTTTCTTCTTCTAATTATATATTTTTAGAAGGAAGAAATAACCACCCAAAATGTCATGGTTTTCTTTTCAATTTTTATGAATCTGGATTACCGAATCATCAAATTTGCCAAGCCTTCGGTTTGAACCTCAACTCAACTTCATACTTGATCTGCTGTGTCCCAATTCAATCATGAATCAGAATAACATGTATTAATGATTATGCAAGTGAATCCTGGTTACAGAGCATGGCTGAATGAAGATTGAAACTTGTTGATCAATCTTTATGGCCTTTTATTATATGGAAAGAAATTGAGTCATGCATATAACTGCAATTGAAAATCTTGATAGAAGAATTGAGAACCTTGAGTGGGTTGAACAAAAGAAAGGGTGAGAGAGAGAGAGTGGAGGAAAAGCTTTACTCGGTTCTTCTCAGATTTTTTTTTTTTTTTTTGAGGAATCGGTTCTTCTCAGATTAAACACAACTCTGTGAGCCGGTCATTGTTTTTTTTTTCATACTGTAAGAAGGGTAAAATTGGAAATAAAATTATACAAAAATTATGAGAGGTCTAAATAGTAAATTGGGAGGTATGAATAGAATCACCCTAACCCAAAAGAAAGCGTAAACATATATCTAGATGGACTGCCTAATTATTATCTAGATGGATGGGCTACACATATGCCCGCCCCGGCCAATCATTATGAAAAACTATCCAAATCCATTTCAGCAACAAAGACGGTGGGCTCAAGAGTTGCCTCTGAAATAATTTCGACCACATTAGTTTAAGCCTTTCACCATGGTTTTTCAAGTATCAGTGAGGCAGCAGTTTCTCTTCATTTTAATTTTTCATGGTTTGTAAGTTCTGTATGTAAAAACGATTGCATTTCCCAAAAATCTTGGGACTGTCACAGAAGTCTTATGTTAATATCTACTTGTGAACGAGTTATGATATCTACTTTCCATCTATACAGCTTTCGATTGTTGCAACCATGCTCTTGCATGGTTGAGATTTGTGTGCGGGACCAATGCATTGTTGCTCGCTGCATTATCCAACTGTAAACACAACATACGACATTTCGGGTTACAACTTGACAATCACCTTGAATTGAATATAGGCCATGTTGCTCAGTACTAGAGACCCAGAAAATGAAATCGGTTTCGGTTTGGAGATTAAACTGGTATCATCTAAACTGAAAATTAATACTATGAGTACACACTGAATTGCATTGATGTTTCTTTGTTTCCAATTTCACTAATTAAGAATACATAGTATGAGTACCCTGAATTGCATTGTTCTTCTTTGTTTCCGATTTCACTAAGAGGGAGTCACATGGAGTATTGCGCATATAGAATTCGTCGTTAAACTAGAGTACCCTAATATTTTTGTTTTTCATAATCTAATAGTTTACTGAATTTGATATATCAAATTATAGGTGACTTCGACTTGGGCATAATAGTATGAATTTCCAATGTATTTAACCCCCTTGTCCTATATCTTCACTCCATTAGTGTACTAGAAGATTGTTTCTTGTGTGGAAAGAAAAAAGAATAGAAGGATGGGGTTGTCTTCCTCCCAGAGAATCAACATTATTCAGAAACTCGAAGTCGATAACCGTTTTCCTCTGCTTTTTTACTTTCGGATGGCTGATGTATTTCTCAGACAGGTAAACTATAGTCTCTCTCCCCCAATTTATTAGAAATTTTATTACTGAAACTCCCATTAAACTTGGAGTGGGTGTCTAGTTTGGTTCCAAGTTTGCTAATCAACTTGCTTTGGAAGTGGCCACGGGCTATGATTGTCCATGTTGTGTGTTTATCCTTGATCATTCCATTTTTTTTTTTGAAAGGGGCTGGTGCGCCTACCCTCAAGCCTTGATCATTCCATATTTTAGTTCATTGAAATTTGGAAGATGGTAAACTGGTATTGATGCCTTATCGGACCCAAAAGTTGTGACCATGAGATTCACTTAGAAAAGTGGAAAATGAAACACACGTGATCACTTCCACTGGATCTGCTTTCAACGATAAAGGCTTGAAGGCAGTTCATGATTTCTGAATCTTTTGATCACTTGAGACACCGTTGATCTTGAATCTTTGTGCTCACGGAACCGACTGATGATCAGAATCGATTCACTGATATTGAAACTGCTTCAGACTTGTTAATGACCAAACTTGTTGACGAAGATCAATATTCTAAAATGTATAGAGCTAAACCTGAATTTAGGAAATTAACACTCTGGACAGTTCCATCTAAGACTAAAATCATGAAATGTACCAGCACTGTAGGTACGTGGGTTTTAGATAATTTACAGGTCAATTGTCTAGTGCTCTTCTATACAAGTGCGAATGCATCCTACCTTCTGCATTCATATCCATATCCTAATCACAGAAGTACTCTTGCCTGGTGTAATTTATGTGTATATCAGAAAGGCTTTTCTTCGCTAAATATTACAGCTCGTGCTTTTTCGTATAAAATGTCATATTGATGTTTTATTGTTCTTAAACAATCTCATGCCCTTATTCATGTCCTAAAATTTATTCAAACATAAATC
Source organism: Rosa multiflora (assembly GCA_002564525.1). NCBI lineage: Eukaryota > Viridiplantae > Streptophyta > Magnoliopsida > Rosales > Rosaceae > Rosa > Rosa multiflora. The sequence goes on from BDJD01002201.1 coordinate 33,791, forward strand.
TCGTTTCCCCTGGTTTATGTTTCAAAATGTTCTTTCAGCTCCTAATGATTTTGGTACATACATTGTAGACTGACATATATCAGGAAGAGAAAGATATTTTTTACCTGTACATTACGCTCCTAAGGTTTGGAAGGTAACAAAGAGCCAAAAAAATTGAACTATAGAGTCAGCTAAGTTGAATTAGGGATAATATATAACAGTGTGGTGTTGTGTGGGTGTGTGCACATGTTTAGATCTGTAGCATATGTTCCAAAATAACCTGAAACTGTGTAGTATTCATCTGCTTAAGTTTGGTCTCCGAGACAACTTGCACCAACATAAATAAATGGTTAGACTGCATTAAATACACTTTTTGTTTATTAAAAATAAAGTTGATAATAAATATCAAGGGTTGAGATTATTTTATAAGGGTTGGGTCACTTACACCGTCGGTGCATAGAATAATTTCCATACCGGATCATCAAGACTCTATAAAGGCTGATCAAAGAGAAAGATCCTCTCAGAAGGAAGTGAAAAAGGTAACATTTCATCACGTCTTTAATTTATAATAAAGGTTCACCTTTATGCAGTTTCGGTCACTAATTTGATTTCAGTTTCGTGCTCTAGAAATTGTTGAATGCTCTTGCTGAGCTAGAGGAGTTAAAACAGCAGTTAAACAGAAGATCAATGAGATAAACAGAGGAAATGCATATAAAAACAGCGGGCATGATCACCAAACTGGGGAAAGTATACCTCGTAGAACTGATAAAAAAGAAAGTTGAAAGTGTGGGCACTTGTAGCTCCAGTACTGGTGGAGAGAATATATCCCCACAACCAACACCAGAGTTTCCCTTTGGTCTCCCTGGTAACAAGAGATTAAAGAAAGGTGATATTAAAGCTCAGAAATGGGGATATATGGACTCATGCTATATGTTCGTTGAACTAGGTTTAGCGAACCTTTACATAATTACTACAACTTAAACCCCTTATAGTATCTTTTTTTTTTTTTTTGTATTAATAGAGAAGTTCCATGCAAGTTGAACATGAAAAATCTTTTTTTGTTTCTAAAAATCTATGGTGTAACCTCCACCTGAGTATTCTGTAGTACATATTATTACCTCCCACCATGCTTTTTCAAGTGCATTTGTAATTTACTAATGCCCTTCTCAAGCCTCCTATCTGTAATAGTCTCTAGCAGGAAGAACATGCATGGCTTTATGTTCCTTTTCATTAATGTTTTTATTGAAACACAGTACTTATCTTTTGCAGTGACACGAATAAAGATTTTACTTGAAGAGGCACATGACTGGAAGCTAATTCCCACTCCATGCAAGCCAATACCACAGGTAAAACTCATCTACACAAATCTTATCCTTCTCTATCAATTGTCTAGAGAAATTGCTAAACCTGCATGACAGTTAAATGTCACTTTTCATTTTAGTTTATTTTGTACTGTTATTTAATAAGCACTCTTTTCCTGATCTATAACTGTCATCAACACCAAGAAAGGGTTGAGAGTAGAAAAGGTTGCAATTGAAACTCTGGAAGTCTTATCTTGCAGACTGAGACACAAATTGCTAAATTGATTAGGTCCATTTACATTTGCATTACATTTCAATTTCCACAAGCCAATAAGGTTCTAAATTGTGATAATCAATTAGATAATCAAGAGAATAAACATTCCATATCCCTATCCTATATATATCTTCAACAGATTACAGTCTACATGTCAATAATAAAGTATCAACTTTGTGACTCAATTTACAAAATCCTTGCCTCTTGTTGGACATAGGATCATTGGAAGTACAGTTAAGCTTCCTGTAATATGGTTTACTCATTTTTAATGGACAGAAACTTTATTGCAAAGGATTGATAGAGAAACCACATTAGGAAATTTGGTTAGTTTTCTCATCACACTACACCACAAAGTTAATCAGACGACATTTTATGTTCCTGAACTGTCGTCTGAGTGAAAAATGTGTTGTTGTCTAGTAGCTTGTGGTCTGATTGACTTCGTTCAGACGACAGTTCAAAACTATTGTATGTGTTACACTCAGAGGACATATATAAGCTCATAACTGTCGTCTAAAAATTACCGAACTATTTTGATTTGGATAAACTATTGTTTGTTAGACATTCAGACAACAGTTCGTTTAATGATTGTTGAGAAACATTATAGGGCTAAATACTAATTACTACCCTGTGGTTTAGGTCCAAAATCAATTCAGTCCCTAGACTTCTAATTTCATCAAAAACACCTCTGCACTTTCAATTTTGATCTAATAGGTCCAATTCGTTAATATTCTGTTATGAGTTCAAGTTATAGTTGGATTATTTGTTAAAAAAAATTATTTATTTTATAGTAGGACTCACTCCTAAATTGACTATGCAGGCCACCTCGACACCACATCATAAAACATAGGCCATATATGAGCCACGTTAACAAGTTAAATAACTTCAATTATTGGAGAACTAACAAATTGGACCTATTATATCAAAATTGAAAGTGCAGGGGTGTTTTTGATGAAATTAGAAGTTTAGGGACTGAATTGATTTGGGACCCAAACTACAGGGTAGTAATCAGTATTTAGCCCAACATTATATTACCCCTACACTTTTAAGAGAACTATGTTGTGCATAATGAATTTCAGACGACACTGTTAGGATACCTGTGTTGTCTGAAATGAATCTCAGACGACACTGTTGGGATACCTCTGTTGTCTGAAATGAATCTCAGATGACAATGCCTCATTTTTCTCAGTTGTACTAGATGCATTAACCATAACAGTGCCAAAATGGAATACGTCATCTAACTTAATGCTCAGACGACACATTTTATTGTTTTGAGTTGCATTTTATAAATCTCATTCAACAGTTTATTGTTATATGTGATGAGTGAAATGAATCTCAGACGACATTGATTTTGTTATATCTGTTGTGTGAATAAAGTTCAGACAACATGAGTTTTATTATATCTGTTGTATGAATGGAGTTCAAACAACATGAGTTTTGTTATATCTGTTGTTTGAATGCATGTTAAGACAACATGACTTATTTGCTGCTTTAAATGTGTTGTATGAGTGAATCTCAGACAATAGACAATTGACCTATATTTGATGTCTGAATTGGCTTTGCACAATTGGTTGCAAATATGAAATTCCCCTAGCAATCGCGCCCGCGCTTTGCCGCGGAACTTGTTGCTAACAAATTACAACCATGAAAAACATAACTGAAATTGACTTCATTTTTTATGAAAGTGAGAAATACAGAAAGATAAAGTTGGCTATTCTCAAGAAGCATTGAAGGTTACAATATATAATAATGCAGGCTTGGTTCAAAGCACTGTCTAAATTGAACTGAAAGTTATGAATCTTAATGACAGTTTTTTTTTAGAATGAAATCTTAATGACAGTAGTTAAGTATTCTAGTTTTGAAAATAATGAATATTGTTTGGAGAAGCGCAAACAACTTATCAGTTTGTGAAGCCTTCTCAACAGCCTGAGGATATAATCTGCAAAAGCAATAGGAAAAATTACATTAAGTTGTTTCTTAACTCTTCTATATGCATACTAAAGGGAAAATTTAAATAACAAATATGAAGGCTGTTATTTAAATTAAATATGAAAAAGATGGAGTAATAATGAAATGAAAGCAAAGCATGAAGGTGCAGAAATATGGAAGTGATGATGATAAATTAAATAGAATGGAGTAGAAAAATAAATCTAAGGAAAAAGAGAAAAGCATCTAGCTTTCTTCATGTGGGTGAGAAACATGAACATGATGAATGTTAAGCTGGTTTTAGGTCAGTTTCTACACCGTTATTCCTTTTGTTTGAGCCTAAAAGTATTTTTGGCAAGATCCTTCGGTGGATTTGAGCCAGCGGGCCAATACTTGTGGCCCAAAAATAAGCCTACTTGGGTTTGGGGTATAGCTTCACCCATTTCGTGGTCCGTAAGGAAAACGAAACCTTATTGGGATCTAGTAGCAGAGATTGAATAGGAAACTTCAATTAATAATCCTTCTAAGGCAAGGAGCAGTCGAAGCCCTAAGTGTATAAATACAGGGTTAAGCGGCAAAGAAAGGGGACCTCTCTCGAATCAATCAATCCCAGCGATTACAAAGCCTCCTCGGAGCAAACCTTCAACCCTGTTGAAACCCGGCGACCGTACTCTTAGTCCTAGTCTCTCTGAGCTGACTGTCAGTGCTACTGCCACAGATACTACCAGCGAAGCAAGGGTAACGCCTTCGCAACCCAGCGAAGCTAAAGATACGCTTTAGCAAACCCCATACTTTCTCAGAACTTCCCAGTGATTACTCTGCTCAACCTATAACGTTGAGTATCGATTTGGTGACCGAAGAGATCACACCCAAAGTCCTTATCCGTCACTAGGCCAAAAAAGTGATCAGACAACGGACCAAATTCGTTGTGTGATTTGGACGATTTCCGTTGTGTATCGGAGCGTTGTATGATTAACAATCACACAACGGTGGAAACCCGTTGTGTGAATCACAAACAGTCAACACTTATTTTGTTAAAACCGTTGTGCCTTCTCTCGGCAGACCTCAGCCACAGTTGCCGCGCAGTCATGCTGCACATGTCATTGGCATCATTCACACAACGAAAGTTATTTCCGAGCCGTTGTATGAAATTAAATCAGACAACTATATTTTATTTTATCTGTTGTATGAATTATACTCACA
>BDJD01002201.1:46611-75189 GCA_002564525.1 Rosa multiflora
ATATAGTAATTGAACAGAGAACAGAGAATAATTTATGTATTGTAATTGCAAATATTGGCACATATATGACAATGCATTTGATGTAGATTATTTTTAATCCAGACCACGATAATATTGAAAATCAAACCAACTACTTGATGCATAAACCATCACAGCACAGAACATTAATGCCTTCCAACTTCAACATATATAACAACTCATAATACCAGCAAATGCATTCCAGCTTCAACAAATGCATTCAACAAAACAAAGGCAAAGAGTAGCAGTCAAGCGACACTCACCAGTCAAGCTACCTCCTTACAACTCCAGCAATAGTAGCACAACCAACAATAACAGCTCTCCAACAAGAAAACTCTTTCTAACAATAGTCAGCTCCTTTAATATGTACTCCTAAACACAAGCCCATAAAGATTATTAGAATTTAATATAGGAAAATTTACCTATATGTACATATCCATCAGGACCATCACCAGATTCGTTCAATCCACAAAAGAAAAACAAATACCAAACCGACCAGTAATTAATTTTGGGAACAAGCGAGGTGCTTGGGACTAATTTTTATAGCTTTGGGAGATATATATATATATATATATATATATATATATATATATAGGGTTGAGTTGAGTTAAGCTTGCATGGGATAATCGATCAGTTGGGGGAGTGGGGATATACTATTACTGAAAAAATTAAGGATAACATGATTGTGATATATTGTGATATAAAGTGTTTCTCTTTGACTCTAATATAAGTATGTTTTGATTGGTTTCTGTTTTATTATTATTAATCTTTTTTTTTTTAAAAGGGGTTCTGATTAAAGTATGTTTTGATTGATTTCTGTTTTTCAAATTGAGCAGCTTTTTTTGTTTTTGTTAGGATTATGGAACTTAATGATTGCATGTAGGATATGTTATTGGGGTTTTGTTGATAGATGACTTAGTTTTGGTCTATGTTTTTATTTTAATGTAGATGAATAGGTCATGGATGCATGCTGATAGGAGGTCTTACGAATATAAGTTAGGGGTGGCAGAGTTTTGTGAGTTTGCTTTGGGAAATGCTAGAGACCCTAATCGTATTTGTTGTCCTTGCACAAAGTGTGGAAATGTGAAAGATTTTTCTGCTCAAGTGATAAGGGATCATTTGTTTGTAAATGGGATTGACACGGGATATGAGAAATGGACAGAACATGGGGAGGTTGTAGTAGAGTCAGGATCAGATACAGATAGTGAAAGCATTGATGAAACAGAGTCTAGTGAGTCTGACACTGTTCAGGGCAACATGGGGGCAGATTATGAAGTACAATTGGATAGTGATGTGGACTTGGAAGGCGATGAGGATGAGCAGCTTTCAAGTGAGTGCAATGAGTTCAGGAAGTTTGTTGATGATGCCAACAAACCCTTGTTCCCTGGTTGCACTAGGCACACCAAGATGAATGTGCTTGTGAGGCTCTACAACTTGAAAGCAAAGCATGGTATGAGTGACGCGGCTTACTCGGACTGGCTGATTGCCTTTTCTGAATATCTTCCCGTAGGAAATGAGATACCTGCTTCTGTCTACGAAGCAAAGAAGACTTTGAGTGCATTAGGAATGGATTACACCAAAATACATGCCTGCCCTAATGACTGTATTCTCTATAGAAAACAGTTTTCCGATGACATTATCTGTCCTACTTGTGGTCTTTCTAGGTGGAAAGTTTGCAAAAACGGTCAAGAAAAAGAGGGAGTGCCTGCAAAAGTGTTGTGGTACTTTCCTCCTATTCCCAGATTCAAAAGAATGTTTCAATCAATTGAAACATCAAAGAATTTAATTTGGCATGCTGCAGAGAGAAACAAGGATGGCTTAATTCGTCATCCTGCAGATTCAGCTTCTTGGAAGTTAGTGGATGAAAAATGGCCAGCCTTTGGTAAAGAACCACGAAACCTACGACTTGCATTGTCGTCAGATGGATTCAATCCCCACAGTTCATTGAGCAGCAAGTACAGTTGTTAGGATCAGATGTTCGACTACTTGCAAGCATGAGGGAAGTTTCTGGAACTTGTATTGTTGTGTACCAAAGGTATAAAACATTCAAATTGTTCATTACATATGGTTGCTGAATTCTATTGCTGAAAGTAATTTGTTTGGTGTAAATGGTTGACGCTTAGGTACCTCTATGAGCAGATGGTTGCTTATAAAATGGTGGACATGGTTGCATTTGTTGATCCTTCACTAATTGGTGCAAAAGGGTCTGGAACTGGAACTGTTAGGGCCAAACACATTAGAGATAGGCTTGTAACTGCAAAACCTGGACAGATGTTCATGTTGCCATTCAACTCGGGGTAAGTCCATGAAGGTTTTTTTTCTCGTTTATTCTTTGCAATTAATTTTAGCTCTGTTGAACATATATACTTTATGTATGTAGTGATCACTGGATGTTGACAATTATCGATCCGGACCAAAGCACTGCCTATTTTATGGATCCTCTTAAAAGACGCTTGCCCACCGGAGATTGGATGAAGATTGTGGAATCGTAAGTCACTTGTATTGATCATACATATTGAGATCATTAAATCTATTTAAAAATAATTGTTGCCTTCTTTAGTTTTTCTGAAGTCTTAATTTTCTTGTTCTGGTATAGTGCAATAGCTATGTTCAATGCTGAAAGGCAGAAGAAAGGTCGGAGTTCAGTCTTGTGGAAAAATTTGGCCGTAAGTTTCATGCACCTAAGTATATTTTTGTCTTGAAAATACTGGATTTGGTTCATTTTTCGACTTGTTTACACATCATTTGTTTTTAGGGTATTCCTCCCCAACCCACTAATAAGGAGTGCGGGTACTTTGTTATGCGTTACATGAGAGACATCATTGAGGATAAAGACCTGACATTGTTTCCAAGAAAGGTACAAGTGTAGTTTATAAATGTAGTCACTTTAACTTGGTTTATATTGACTCTTTTATGTCCGCTAGAGAAGAACCCTGTGGCCAGGTTGGTGCTCTCCTCATCCACAACGCTCAAAGAAGAAGTCAGGTCAAGGGACTACCCCGACTACTGCACCCCACGGTGCTGGCACGCCTGCGCAATCACACGCTCAAAAGAGACAGTTTGCAAGCCAACTGGTTTTGGAGCCAAACACCTTCAATTATTTCTCTATCAATAATTCAGAATGGGCCTCCAATTTATTCTTATCAAATGTTCCACTATGAGTGTAGATCATCCTGGTCAAATTTCAGAGCTTAATTCCACTTGGTTGGGCCGAAAACGCTACTGGACTCCTTACATGTCCAATTTTTGAATTTTGCTTCTGTAGAAAATTGGACTGACTAGTTGAAGGCTTTCCACTCAAAACTAGCTCTGGCACTCTTCAGAACAATTGATCCTTGGGATGTCTAGGATGAAAATGCAAGGTTTCAACTCATTCGGAGTTTGTTTGGTCAGACGGATACTCCTCCTTTCTTATCTAGCTCACTTTCTCTTAGCCGGAGTAGGAAAATGTGCTAAGGTTGACTTTTTAGTGCATTTCCATTCTTCTCCATCATTTCCTAGCATGATAAGGAAAACATAATAAATATATATAAATAAACACAAAGGTTAAGAAAAAGTACAAGATTAGAGAAATAACGAAATTAGATTAGTCAACATTAAATTTGGACTTTAGAACAAGTAATTTCCATGTTTTAGGGGACAAATATGTATATGAATTATGATCCAACAGAAGACATGTCAGGTTTAGCTCCTGAGTTAGTTTGCCATAAGTTGCTGACTATCCCCGATCTGAGGCCGATGAAATAGGAATCCAGGAGAATGAATTTAGAGACTCAAGTGTTGGTCAAGGTGGAAGTCGAGAAAATGCATAAGTCAGGGATCATCAGGGTCTCTACATACAACCATTGGTTGTCCAATGTCATTCCGGTTCGAAAGAAGAGTGGAAAAATAAGAGCATGCGTTGATTATCGCGATCTTAATAATGCTACGCCTAAAGATGTTTACCCCATGCCGATCGCGGATATGTCGGTAGACGCAGTCGCTGGTCATGAGCTTTTGTCCTTTATGGATGGAACCACTGATTATCATCAAATTCCAGTCGTGGAAGAAGACAGGCACAAAACTGCTTTTCGCTGCCCAGGTTTCGCGGGAGTACTTTTCGAATATGTAGTCATGCCTTTTGGTTTGAAGAATGCGGGAGCCACGTACCAGCAAGCAATGAACCTAATCTTCCATGACATCTTAGGGAAGATTCTAGAGGTTTATATAGATGACGTAGTTGTTAAATCCAGGCAGCGGTGTAATCACATTGCGGATTTGCAAAAAATTTTCGAACGTATGCGGCGTCACAAGCTAAAGATGAACCCTACGAAATGTGTGTTTGGGGTTCAAGCAGGCGATTTTTGTGCGTGACTGGTTGAAGGGAGACCAACCTCACTAGTCGTGGGGACCTTATGTACCACTAGATTATTAGCAGGAACCTCAAGGGGAAGAGTTCTGTCCTCGTGCTCTGAGGAGTCTTTATCGGAAACAGGTATCACCACAACAGGCACCAGTATTGCAGGAGGTGGAGGTGTCTGAATTTGCGAAGAGGCCAGTTCCTCCGCACCGATAGAGGATTCTGCCTCGCTCAGAAGAGATAGACCATTGGTCATTTATCGGACCTACAGGCGATACATAATAAGGAGCCCGCCCAGACTAAAAATTCAAACAAACAAGACATGGTCGAAAATTTCCAGTTGCGCGGCCAATGGTTCATCATGGTCAAAATTCTCCCCGACGAGGCAAGCGCGGTTGCGTTTGTGGGCAAGGGCAGCGGCAGTCTATGAGGAAGGCAAAGCACAATTCAAAAGAGGAAACTCACCAAATGTATAAACGTTTGGGGAAATGTTCAAAAATTACCTCAGCAGGGTCCTCATCATCAGAAGATTCCTCGTCGGGGATCTCCTCCGCTATTACTTTTTGCTTCCTAGCCGCCTGATCAGAGGCCTCAGCCGAGGAACCAGCTTGTTGGTCCCCGCTAGGAGGCGGCAAAGCAATCTTCCTCTGGTTTTTTTCCCTGCAAACATGACTTTGGTTTAGAACAACTAAGAAAAGGAAATGGCAGGAAAAGGCGGTTTGGGGACTTACTGTCGTTTCAGGATCACGGATTCGGATCCCTGGTTGTGCCTGCCGCGAAGGCCGAATAGGTTGCGGGACAACAGGAACAGGTTGTGGCGGTTGGGGCTCATCAGTGTGAAACCGCTCAAGAATCTCGCTATCTGAAGCATAAGGGTGTTCCAAGTCGCGAAAAAGGATAACGAAGAGTTCCTTATTGTTCATTGTCCAGCAGTTAACGGAGAATTCTCTCCACCACCTAAGGTAGTTGTCATGGACACCATCATAGAAATGTATATATTCCCCCCAGGGAGGCAGGTCAACCAGCAGAAGCATACTTTGCAGGACAGCTGCGCCGGAACGCACCCCTATCCTCCTCCATGAAGTGTAGCAGTTGATGATATTATAAAGAGGAAAGGGGACCAGCTGAACAAGCCCAAATTGGCGAGCGAAGTGATTGGGCGCATACAATTCATAACTCAGTTACTCAGGAATCAATAGTTTCTTTTGTGGCAATTCCTAAGTCATTTTTGAATGTTCTATCTAAGCAAAAGTAAATGCCACAAAAATAGTTGGGTACACAAAAACAGCTGGTTCCAAAAGCAAAAGTAAATGTTCCAAAAGCATTTTTGAATTGTCACTCAGTACTTCCAATTAGCCTTCTTACTTCCAGTTCTAGAGCGAGTGCTAGAAGTAGAATCTTGTGCAGGCTTCATTAGGGATTCATTCTTCTTGTTGGGGATTTAAACCTTATCTTGAGAATAGAGGCCTGAGGAGGCTTGCGGCTGTTGATTACCCTGAAAACAACATTTCCAAAGCATTTATACATGCTACCTTACTTATCAAATATACCTGCATGACTCGTATCACAAAATTTTACCTTGTCTGCTGAACAATATTGGTGAAATTTTATGATGGCATTGCATTGAAAAGCTCAACATCAACATTCACAGGTCCACTAACAGTCTCAGAAATAACTTGTGGTGGCTCTGCATTTTCTGCAACATCAATGTGGTCCACTGCAACTTGATCTTGTTGCTCTGCATTCTCAGGATTCTGAGGAACCTGAAAATTTTGAGCTTGGGGCTGCTAATTCACAGATTTAAATTCATTTTTCTCAAATTGTAAACTTTCAGCAAGAGATTGAAAACGCAGAAATATTAGGAAACTTGAGATGAAATTTGAAAATCACACAACAAATTTATCAAAAAAAAAATTTCTTAATTATTTATTTGCAAGGAAGTGATAGTTGAGCCATTAACCACCCTATTGTGAGATTTTAATTAAAACTCGCAAGCGCACGAATCGTCGTTAGTATAGTGTGCAAGTACGAGGTCGTTCCAACTGAGGATTGATAATCAATTTAAATCCTAACCTAATTAATCCAAACACAAAACACATAAACAATCAAACTAAAAAAGATATGCTTGCATGGTTGACTTGCTTGGCAACGCAGGAAGGTTAGAGGAAGCCTTTGAAATGGTAAGGGATATGACGATCAAGGCAACTTCCAGAATATGGGGTGCATTGCTTGGAGCTTCCAGGATACACCGAAATTTACAATTCGGCCAATAGAGTTGGCAAACGGGCCGCTAAGCATGGGCACGACACGGGCTCGAAACGCTTAAAAGAAGCTCGGCCCGGCCCAAGCCCGTTAATGACTCGGCACGACCCGAGCACATTAGAATAACGGGCCGGGTTGGACCTAGGAATATTGGCCCATTGGCCCGGCCCAAGCACGACATATTGTGGGCCGGCCCGTTACAAACACAAAATTTCATTTACTTTTTAAAAATATTTAAAAATCACAACGATGAGATTTGAATTGTAGACCTCTTTATTTAAAATCTCATGAACATTCCACCAATACTATTTCTTTATATTGTCAAAATAATGAAATAAAACATTATATCCTTTTTTTTATATAAAAAACGTTCTTTGTATTATATATATATATATATATATATATATATATATATATATATTTGATGAAACGGGATGAGGGGAAGAACCCTAGCACCCCAGAATTTATTAAAGAAGAGAAAAAGAGTACAAGGGAGGGGACATATAAAGCCAAGAACTCCCTAAAAAAAAATACCAACTATCGAAAACAAAATTTGGGAAGACCTAAACGGTCCTCATTACAAAGCGAAGCAATGAAAGGGGGAGCTATATTCCACCACACAAAACCAGTATTCGATGTACCATAGTTAGCCATATACCAACTATTGAAAACAAAATTTGGGAAGACCTAAACGGTCCTCGTTACAAAGCAAAGCAATGAAAGGGGGAACTATATTCCACCACACAAAACCAGTATTCGATGTACCATAGTTAGCCAATGCGTCAGCAACATGATTCCCTTCACGAAATATATGAGATGAGCGAAAATGCATTTGAGAAATACAAAACAAACAGTTTTTCCATTCTACTCGCAGTTGCCAAGGCACTAAAGAAGAAGACCGAAGAAAATCAAGAATAATAGAAGAGCCAACTTCTAGCCAAACATGCTTCCAATCTCTAATCCAAGCTAGTTCAATAGCTTTGATCACCGCCATTACCTCTGCTGCAATTGAGCTAGGAATGTCCAAATTAGAGGCAAAAGCACCGAGAACAACACCTTTATAATCCCGAAAAATAGCAGCATAACCACCACGACCCGATTCATACTTCCAAGCTCCATCCGAATTAATCTTGATCCACCCCATAGAAGGAGGATGCCAATTAACTTCTATAATTCGTGGGAGACGACGCAACCGACATGTCACCCCAAAACATTTCAGAATTCTGAGATCTTGAATCGAATTATTCATGCAGCCCGTAGCAATGCGGCTAGCAGCTTGGATATGCCCAAAAATTAATTTGCAAATCCCTACAACCATGAAAGTTTTGTTATCATATTTGGTCTTGTTTCTAGCATGCCAAATGAACCATATAGTTGAAGTAAAAGCAGCCACCCATAATTCCTTCAATTGAGGGCTGTGACCATTAGACAACCCCATTTGAATTATATCCTTGTTTTGACATAAAGTATTTTTTCTAATCTCATAATAATACAACTATAGAATGAAGGAAAGAATAATATGATACCAAATCTTCATTATATTAATAAAGATTAATCTCACAATAATATTCTACAAGCAATATACTTTGAGTTATTTTTTTCTTTCTTTCTTTCTTGTAGTGGAATATAAAAAATATTAGAAAACTACTCTTAAAAAGCTAAGATTAAGAAAAATATTGAAGAACTTAATTTATTTTAATTTTCTAAATAGTTAAATAAAATTAATTTTTATTTATTCAAATTAAAATTTTTAAATCGTGCTTTATAGTGGGTAGACACGAGCACGACCCGTTTATTGACCCGGCACGAGCACGGCCAGACACGATATGAGCTTGGGCCTTGGGCCGGACCGGGCTTAATGTTTAAGTAAATGGGCTGGTATGAGCCCGGCACGATAATAAATAGGCCGGCCCAAATACGGCACGAAGCACAACTAAGCCCGCTTAAAATGGGTCGGGCCAGCCCGTTTGCCACCTCATTGCAAATATGCTACCGAGAAGCTCTTAGAACTTGAACCTGATAAAGCTTCAAATTATGTACTCTTATCGAAAATGCATGCTGAGGCAGGCAGATGGGATGAGGTTGAGAGAGTCGGGGTGTTAATGAAGGAAAGTGATACGGACAAGCAACCCGGCTGCAGTTAGATTGAAGTCAGGAATCAGGTGCATGCTTTTCTCTTTGATGATCCAGTGCAACTCAGAACAGCAGAGATATGCAGTGTATTGAAGTCTCTAGCCACAGAGATGACAAACACAAGTTCCTTCATAGCATCTTATGACTGATGAATCGTTTACTATCTAAGGGTACTATAAATGGTACTGCTTTTATCTTTGATGATCCAGTGCAAAGTATTCATTTGATTACTGAGAAATCCTCTGAACAAAATAATGAAATGCATGTTCAGTATGTTGATTTAGCTTCTGTTTTCATAATTTGATAGCAACCCCAGCATAAATTATTCTATGAAACTGGGATTTTTAGAATAAAATTGCATTGTGAATCTGTCTTTGGTTAATCTGATAAGCTTCTAAAATGCAAGGAAATGGGTTCTTGAAGCTTTGATTTGTCTGTTAATGGGTTACTATGAAATTGAATCGAATCTGTTTCTTTGATTGGAACAGTTGAAATGTAATAGATTAAATGTGTTCTCTGTTTTTTGATGTGATTTTGATTTTGGTTTGATATGGTTTAGGACCCTGAGGATCCACTGGAAACAAGTTCAGGATGTCACTGGGTCTGCCAGTGGCAGCCACAGTGAACTGTGCTGACAATACAGGAGCTAAGAACCTGTACATCATCCAAGTCAAGGGAATCAAGGGTCGTCTGAATCAGTTGCAATCTGCTTGTGTTGGTGACATGGTCATGGCCACTGTGAAGAAGGGTAAGCCTAATCTGATGAAGAAGGTCCTAATAGCAGTATTGAGTCTCATCAACAACACAACCACACAATTAGCAGCAGAACAGGTATCACGAGCAACACAAAGGCATGTGTGCCCTACACATCAAAAGGACAATCTGGATTTACTTCAAGCATGCTGCCCTGCACATCACAAGTACAATCTGATGTACTTACTTCAAGCAACAGTAGACAACCCATGTCTATATCTCACAGAGAACAGCCTTTGTCTTACTCCACAGATGCAGAGCAATGCTCCAACCACACAATTCAATACCAATTGTAAACCACTCATTTCAATTAACTTATTGTCTGATAGTTCTTCTAGAGGTTCATCAATTGTAATATAAATAGCAGACCATGTACACAAAACCAACAAGGCAATAAAGTATTCTTCATCACAAGTTCCCATAATTTATTTTGCCTTCAGTTTTTCTTTATGGTATCAGAGCTCTCTGCTTAAAAGCTCTCGATCCATCCCATCATGACCAACACTACTAATACCAATTCCTCTACTTCCCCACTCCTTTTCTCCCCAGAAACAGCTTCTCAACTCTCTCCTAACCATGTTGCTAGTCTCATCCCTCTCAAGCTTACCAAAGACAACTATCTTCTTTGGAAAGACATCCTCACTCTTGTGCTTCAAAACTATGGCATGTTTACCTTGGTCGATGGATCTGACCCTTCTCCACCTCCTCTTATTGGCACCACTGTCAACCCTGCCCACACCTCTTGGTTGCAGCGAGATCGCACTTGTCGCATCTGGATCACGGCTTCTCTGTCCGAGTCGATTCTTCCATACACCATTGGCACCACCACCGCCTGCTCTTTATGGTTCACTCTAGAGCGCAGACTAGCTGCACTAACCCGCTCTCATGTCCTCCAACTTCGCCGCCGAATCCAAACCATTCGTAAGGGCTCTCTCTCCATCGCTGAATACTTGCAGCGAATCAAAGCCATCTCCGATGCTCTTGCCGCAGCCGGAAAATCTGATCTTGTTGCTCATATCCTCCATGGCTTACCTCCTGAATATGAAGCATTTACCACTTCAATCCGAGTTCGAGCAGAACCGGTTACCCCTGATGAACTGCACGGCCTCTTATTGAGTCAAGAGGTTGAGCTAGAGCTCCAGCCAGCCCAACATGACTTAGCTCAACCACTCCCACCAGCCCAAGCCTTTGCTGTATCTTCCTCAAACCGGCCCAGACTCCCACCACGAGGCCCAAACCATAATTTTCGACCAAACACCTTCACTCGACCTCGCTTTCCCAATCCCTCTGCTCAGTTTCGCACTGCCTCCTCCAACTCTCACCCACCTCTGCTTCCCAACCCATCATATCCCCCATCTCCATCTCTCCAACAAAACTCCAACCCCAACCGTCCTCGCCCTCGTTGTCAAATTTGTGGCTTGGCCAATCATAGAGCCTTGGATTGCTTCAACAGGTGGAACCATGCCTACCAGGGTCGTGTCCCTCTAGCTCGCTTGGCGGCCATGGCAACTCAAACTCGCCATCCTTCCTATGCTATGCCGGCAGCCAACTTCACACCAACCTTTTCTGCTGCCCCAGGTAGCCACAATGATCCCTCTGATTCACTCTGGTATATTGATAGTGGCGCAACCAACCACATAACTTCTGACCTCTCCAACCTACATCTGAGTGATCCATATGATGGTCCAGATCAAGTCTCTGTCGCCAGCGGCCAAGGTTTGCCTATCAGTCATACCGGTTCCTCTATTGTCTCTGTTCCTTCTTTTCAATCCAAATTTCTTTTAAACAACATTCTCCATGTTCCGAATATTTCTCACAATCTTTTATCAGCTTATCAATTTGTTTCTGATAATGACTATGCACTATCTCTCACTCCTTATGATTGTACTGTCAAGGATCTTCAGTCGGCGAAGGTTCTGTTTCACGGCCCTACTAGCGGTCCTCTCTACCCAATTCATCTTCGCAAGTCCACTGCACCTTCCACCCTTCTGAGTTCTACCTCTTCAGTCCTGTGGCACCAGCGCCTTGGGCATCCTTCTTCCCAAGCTCTTCGTCGTCTCACTTCCCATCATCAGTTGGGTGTTTTGAATTCTAGGCCTAGCTCTTCTAATTTATGTTCAGATTGTCAATTAGGGAAAAGAACAAAGTTGCCTATTGTCAAGTCTTGTTGTACTACTTCAGGACCTCTACAACTTGTTCACTCGGATGTTTGGGGTCCTGCCTCCGTTTCTTCTGTTAGTGGATTTCAGTTCTATGTAATCTTTATTGATGACTGGTCTCGCTTCACATGGCTCTTCCCTTTGCGTCGTAAATCTGATGTTTTTCTTTCATTTCAACAATTTCGGTTGCTTGTTGAAAATCAATTCAATGCTAAGATCAAAACTTTTCGGTGTGATAATGGTGGTGAATACACCAGTGCTGCCTTCAAGCTATTTTTAGCTAACAATGGTATTGCACAGCAATTTTCTTATCCACACGCCCCAGAACAAAAAGGTATGGCCGAAAGAAAACATCGCCATATGATTGAACTCACCCGTACATTGTTTGCGCAGTCTTCATTGCCTTACAAGTATTGGGCTGAAGTAGTTCAAACATCAGTATATCTTATTAATCGTTTGCCTTCTTCTTCCTTACATTTCCTATCTCCATTTGAAAAGCTATTTCTTACCTCTCCAGACTACAAGTTTTTGCGAGTGTATGGCAGTACATGTTATCCTTGGCTTAAGCCTTACTCCAAGCATAAATTTGACTCTCGCAGCTGTCCTTGTGTTTTCATTGGCTATGATCTTTACCATAAGGGGTATAGGTGCCTTGACCCCCAAACTGGACGGGTTTATATCTCTCGGCATGTTGCCTTTGATGAGCATCACTTTTACTTCAAATCAGCCTCCCTATCACCACTCAACTCAACACCAACTCTCTCAACCTCACTTCCTCCTCTTCTCCCTTTTCCACCTCCATTACCCACTATATTACCTCCTGCCTCACCACCACTTTCCCTGCCGTCTTCTCCATCACCTCCTCCTAATCCTTCCAACACCCAACCCACACCACCACCACAAATTCGAAGACAAACCGGCCCACAACCTGGTCCTCCATCTCATCCCATGCAAACACGTTCCAAAAATAACATTTACAAACCCAAAGCCCTTAGTACTAAGCACCCATTCCATAGTGCTCTTCTTGCCACTTCTCCTGCCACTAAACTTCCCACCACCTATCTCCAAGCTTCCAAAGACCCAAAATGGGTGGCTGCAATGGAAGATGAAATTCGGGCACTCCAAAATAATGAAACTTGGCATTTGGTGCCTTCTCATCCCACTCACAATGTCGTGGGCTGCAAATGGGTCTTTAGGATCAAATATCACCCTGACGGCACTATTGATCGTTATAAAGCCCGTTTAGTGGCCAAGGGCTTCCACCAACAAGCTGACATTGACTATTCTGAAACTTTCAGCCCAGTCGCAAAACCCACCACTATTCGTGTCATTCTTTCCTTGGCTGTCCAAAATAATTGGCCCATTTCCCAGTTAGATGTATCAAATGCTTTTCTTCACGGTCATCTCATCGAAAGTGTCTTCATGGCCCAACCACCAGGCTTCATCGACCCACAAAAGCCCACTCTTGTTTGTCAACTCCGCAAGTCGCTCTATGGGCTAAAACAAGCCCCTCGGGCTTGGTATGAAGAGCTGCTTCAATCTCTCCTATCTTTGGGATTTGTCACCTCCTCTACTGATCACTCTCTCTTTGTCAAAATTGATAGCTGCATCACATATCTCCTTGTCTATGTCGATGACATAGTCACCACTGGCAACTCATCTGCTTACTGCCAATCTCTCATTCAACAGCTCAGCTCCAAATTTGCCATTAAAGATTTGGGTCCACTCCACTACTTCTTGGGTCTGGAAGTACATCGCTCACCCAACTCTTTCTTCCTTTGCCAAACTAAATATACATATGATCTCTTAGACAAGTTTCATATGCTTGATGCCAAGCCCTCCCCTTCTCCAGAAAGCTCCATCAAGCTTGACAATTACTCAAGTGATCCCATCTCTGATCCATCCACCTATCGCTCCATGGTTGGAGCCCTGCAATATCTTACTTGGACTCGGCCAGACATTGCTCACGCCATCAACCAAGTCTGCCAGCATATGCATTGTCCAAGAACACAACATCTAGTGGCTGTCAAACGTATCATTCGCTATCTTAAAGGTACGCCTGACCATGGTATTACTTTCTCTAAGGGTCTTAATCTCCTCACTACATTTTCTGATGCCGATTGGGCTGGTTGCCCAATTGACCGGCGTTCTACAACTGGATTTTGTGTCTTCTTGGGTAACAAATTAATATCTTGGTCTGCCAAGAAACAGTCCTCTGTTTCACGATCTTCCACGGAGGCTGAATATTGTGCTTTGGTCTTATCCGTAGCCGAAGTCCTCTGGTTGTGTTTCCTCTTTCGTGATCTCGGTCTCTATTTGTCTCAAAGTCCCTTGTTCTACTGTGACAATGTCTCTGCTCTTGCTTTGGCTGCCAATCCCATTCTCCACTCTAGAACAAAGCATGTTGACATAGACTTTCACTTCATTCGAGAACCGGTTGCTAACAAATCCATACGTCTTCAACATGTCTCCTCTGCTGCCAATGTTGCCGATATCTTTACCAAAGGGCTTCCCAAGCATCGCTTTGCAGATCTCAGCTCCAAGCTGATAGCTCGATCACCGACCTTCAGCTTGCGGGGGCGTAATAGCAGTATTGAGTCTCATCAACAACACAACCACACAATTAGCACCAGAACAGGTATCACGAGCAACACAAAGGCATGCGTGCCCTGCACATCAAAAGGACAATCTGGATTTACTTCAAGCACGCTGCCCTACACATCACAAGTACAATCTGATGTACTTACTTCAAGCAACAGTAGACAACCCATGTCTATATCTCACAGAGAACAGCCTTTGTCTTACTCCACAGATGCAGAGCATTAATGCTCCAACCACACAATTTAATACCAATTGTAAACCACTCATTTCAATTAACTTATTGTCTGATAGTTCTTCTAGAGGTTCATCGATTGTAATATAAATAGCAGACCATGTACACAAAACCAACAAGGCAATAAAGTATTCTTCATCACAAGTTCCCATAATTTATTTTGCCTTCAGTTTTTCTTTTGGTCCTTCCAGCTGTCATTTGGAGGCAGTGCAAGCCATGGCACCAAAAGGATGGTGTCTTCATGTACTTCGAAGGTCAGTATATAGGTTACGAATTCTTGATTATATTGTCCTTTTTTAGTGCTATGGTTTGCTCCTCTTGTTAGGTTTGCAATTACTTGATTATATTTGTATATAGAAAGTTTCTGTGCAAGTTAATAACTCCTCTTGTTGGGTTGATTTGCTCAGTCTGTGACATAGATGCTTACAGTAATGTATGGATAATCTTTCATTACCCTTGATTGTTCATCACTAATTTTGCTACTGTTCATTTGCAGATAATGCTGCTGATATTGTTAATCCGAAGGCAGAAATGAAAGGTACAGGTCATAATTTAACTTGCATATCCTATCTTTCTTTCCACATTATGTATAAAAATCTCGAGTTTTTACTTGACTAGATTAGTCACGTTATCTTATTGGTTGCTCGTTGCTGTTTGTTTGTTTAGGATCTGCAATTACTGGTCCTAATGGGAAGGAGTGTGCTGATCTGTGGCCTAGGATTGCTACTACTGCTAATGCTATCGTTTCAGTGATACCATCTTCCAGCCATCTCTCGGCAGAAGACAGATCTTGGTGTTGTCCTTCTTTTGTTTGATAATAGACATCCCCCAAATTTGACAGTTTTGTTTGAGGGGTCTTATATTTGTGTACGTTTGAAAAGATGTTTTGCTATGGATAATCCATGGTTAGTTTTCTACTCCAAATTGAGATTTCTTTTTTAATTTTCTGGCATGGTTGGTTCATATGAATTGGCATTTATTCTTAATTAGTAGTGTTTAAGAATAAAAAGGGAATGAAGGCATTTGCCAACCTGACCACCATGTGATTGTTAGAACAAGTCAAGGTATTATGACAAACTTGTTCCACCACCCCGTGTGACCTCACTTTCTTGGTTCAAATTCCATATGCAAAGAGCTACATAAACGCACTCTATCTTCCTCTATTTGTATCTTTGGGCATCAATCCATTATTATTGCCAAAATGGGTGAAATCTATGCCTCTTCTTCTGCTGTTTGAGTTTCTTTGTTACTCTAACAGTAGCAGAGTCAGAGTGGAACATTTTGAATCAGAGAACCAGGAATGGGATGAAGATCAGCTTGAAGACTTACTGTGAGAGCTGGAGGATGAATGTTGAGCTGCACAACATTAGAGAGTTCCAAGTGGTGCCTGAAGAGTGCATAGGATACGTTGGAAAATATGTTACTTCGACTCAGTACAAGGTGGACTCAGAAAGGGCTATTGAGGAGTCCATTGTGTATCTAAGCACTGGCTGTAATTTGGAGAATGATGGTAGAGATGCATGGATTTTTGACATTGATGATACACTGCTCTCTACTGTGCCTTACTACAAGGGACATCACTTTGGGTAAGTTTGTTGAAGAATGATGGTAGAGATGCATGGATTTTTGACATTGATGATACACTGCGTGTATCTAAGCACTGGCTGTAATTTGAAGAATGATGGTAGAGATGCATGGATTTTTGACATTGATGATACACTGCTCTCTCTGTGCCTTACTACAAGGGACATCGAATGATGGTAGAGATGCATGGATTTTTGACATTGATGATACACTGCGTGTATCTAAGCACTGGCTGTAATTTGAAGAATGATGGTAGAGATGCATGGATTTTTGACATTGATGATACACTGCGTGTATCTAAGCACTGGCTGTAATTTGAAGAATGATGGTAGAGATGCATGGATTTTTGACATTGATGATACACTGCGTGTATCTAAGCACTGGCTGTAATTTGAAGAATGATGGTAGAGATGCATGGATTTTTGACATTGATGATACACTGTTGGTTTCTTCAAGGAGGGAGTGTCATAGATCAGCCACAATAAACAACCTTCTCCATGTTGGCTTTTATGGATGGACAAGTCTCATTTTAAGGTCAGTTCTTCTCTCACTCAATCACATAATATATAGAGAGGTCAAATCTTGTGCTTGATTTGCTTTTGGGTACAGGGGTCCTGAGGATGAAGTGAAGGGGGTGCAAGATTTCAAAGCTGATGTGAGGAAAAAATTGACGGTTGGTAGATACAGAGTTTGGGGCATATTGGGAGATCAATATAGCAGCATTGACGAACTTCCAAGAGCAAAAAGGACTTTCAAACTTCCGAACCCATTGTACTATGTTTCTTGAAGAATCTTCCAGGATTAATTATATTTTCCTCTGTTTTGATGTTCATCCGATTCAATTTCCTTGAAGTGAAAAGTAAATTTTCATTTATCCTACTGCCCTTGTTCGAATATACATGCAAAATCATAAAGTAGAGTCTTCTATTTCTATGAAACATGAAACTGATGGTCAACAACCTTATGTGCTGAAGGATCATCCCTCGATTTATTACAGCTCTAACATCTCAAAGCAGAAAAATATATACATAAATTCTAGTACAAAGTATTCTTCAGCCCATCTTAGCTTCAGCACTTGCATTCATCTTGGCACGGTACAGAAAACCCTTCTCATCAAAGCAGCGTCTCACATCTTCTTTAGATAGAAAACCCTCCTCATCCCTTGCAAGAACATACAGAAGTCCCCATTCCAACTTACTTGCAATCCTGCGAAATTTAAACTCACACATAGTAACGGTGAAGAACCAAAACTTAAATGGTACAGACAAATGTATAATAAATAAAAATATAAATAAAAAGCCTAAAATAACTACCATCCAAAGAAGTCATATGAAACTCTGTTACCCTCAGTCATGTCCCAAAGCTCTCCTAGAGTGAACTTGTCAGGAACCGTACGAGCATACTTGCTAAACATGAGCTCAATGTTTGCTAGCGAAAACCTGGAAAGTAAATTCTGTTGGTGTCATAACAATATCGTTGTTGTTGGAGACACATCAATGGTATAGATTGTCCTATTATTCCCATTGAAATTTATGAAGCAATATCGTCTCCCCAAACATAGGGCATGTTAGGGACTGGTGCCAATATATGAAAATTAAACAACAACCAAATGTATTCATCAATCAATGGTCTGGTAACATAGGAAGAGATTAAGAGGAGATCAGATGAAGTGAAACAGCTTGTGCTGGAGTTATGTGATCTGTATGCAACTTCTAATAGTGATCAGACTGCATCAAAGAGGAAAAGAAATGTGGGAAAAGGCCCTAGCAGCAGACCAACACCAAGTGTGCCCACAGGAGGGTTAACCGGGAAGAGGGCTGCTATGCTAGACTTGCGGAAAAAGCAGTTTGAAGGTGAGGCAGTGGTGGTTGGAGGAGAGGTCGATAGATACTTGCTTGATCCCTTAGGGAAGCCTCAAGACAATGAAAATTGGAAGATTTTGGATTGGTGGACACTTAATGGTTCAAAGTATCCTAACTTGCAAGTTGTGGCAAGGGATGCTTTAGCAATCCAAGTTTCAATAGTAGCTAGTGAGAGTAGTTTCAACACAGGGAAGAGGGTAATTGATCCTTATCAGAGTTCATTAACTCCTAGAACTGTTGAAGCCCTAATCTGCCTCCAAAATTGGTTCAAATCTGATGCAATAATGGGGTTAGAATATATTCCAACCATTGAGGAAATGGGGTGGTTCGAGGATGTTGAAAAAGGTATGTAACATTGTAACTTGCATTTTTTACTTAATATTGTGAACTGTTATTGCATAACTTGATTAGCTTCTTTTTGCAACTTCAAGCCTTTAATAATGTGAACTATTCTTTGTTTGTTTGCACTTATGTAGAACAAGCAGAAGAAGAGAGAAAGAGATTGGAGAAGGCCAATGCAGGTGCAGCAGTAGAAGTTGCAGAAACTCATGCCACTCAACAAAGCCGAAAGGCTACAAAGTCTTCCAAACCTTCAAAGAGTTGTGATGCTTCAAAATCTTCTAAATCAGTGTCAAAGACTAGGGGTGTGAAAAAAAAAAATAAGCTCAGGTTTGCTCACTTGCTGAGTTGCTGTTTCTCACTTTGCATTCTCTGATGAGTTTGATCAGTTTTGGACTTGGTGAGTTGGTGAACTTACTGGTTTTTTTATTTTATTATTTGTTTTGGGTTGCAGCAAGTTGTGTTTGGAAGTTGGAACTATGGAAGAATCAAGAATGTAACTTGGAAGTGGAATTGTGGAAGTCTAGAAGATGTTTGATAGTTTGATTGTTTGCTGCATTTTTTGTCATTGTTATTTCAGAACTTGATTGTTTGATTGTTTGTTGAACTTGTTGAATCACTTGAATGCTTGCTGTCTTTATTTCATTTCTGTTTCAGCCTTTAATAATGCTGCTGTACTCTACTACTCATTTTATTTCAGTTTCATAGTTTGACAGTTTGTTGTTCTTCCAGTTTGATTATTTCAGTTTTATTGTTGTACCTCTTTCCCCTCCTCGCTGCAGTTCAACCTCGACTTGCAGGAACTCATGTTCGTCCCTGGCCCAGTTCCGGTCTTCTCAGCCCCAGTTTTGGGCGTCCGAGACCAACTCGACCACCGCTGCGGCAACCCAACCCGATCCACACTCGCAGTCAGCGAGTCGACAAAGAAAACGCAAAAAACCTCTCCCCACCGATGGGGATCTTTTTTTCTTTTTTTTTTTAGAATCACCGATTGGGATCTTTGGTTAATAAACAAAGTAAAAAAAAAATTCAGTTTTATTTTTAATTTTGAATTTATTCATTTAGGATTTAATAGAGGGGAAAAGACTTTTTTGCCCTCATTATAGGACTCACGTGTCTCGCATGTGGTCAAAATTGACGGAAACGTGACGGAAATTGACAGCAGGTATGACGTTGATATGAAAAATTGAGTTTGGATATCATTTTGATAACTTTGTAAGTTCGGGTATCATATTGTCAGTCACCTGAGTGTCCAGACACTGTTGGTGCAAAAAACCCTTTACATAAGTCCATTAGGAGAATTTTCTCACAAACATTTTAGTTACTAAAATAGTCTTCAGTACTAAATTAGTCTCACAGATAACTTGAATAAAATACAGCCATAGCAAACTCTAGGTTACCATCACCGATTCACCGCACACCGCTCACCAAGGATCATAGATTACATCCGGCGAAGGAGGACCGAAATCTCCAACTCCTGTAAGATGGTCAAGCGTAAGTCAGTCGAGGAATAAATTGCAATTAGCCATATTGAAATGACACTCTTTATTATTCCATTTAAAGGAGAATGAAATTCCCTCTAATTTGTAATCCACTCTTTTCCTTTTTTTGGTTAATTCTTACATGAGGACAAAAACTAAGTTACTGAAAAAAGAAAACATGGAGTGTGGAATGTGAATTTCACTTCCCTAACTAATTTACATAGTACACATTTGGAAAGCCAAAAAATGAAACAGTGGATTGTAAAATGGAATTTCACTCCCCTAATTAAATTTACATGGTGCACATTTGGAAATTCTTGTAAGACTGACATAAGTCAATCAAGCAAACGGTAAAGGTGTTTTGAAGGTTGTCAAAAATGAGACATGGGTGTGCAGAAATACCACCAAAGATATGAGGTGGATTGTGTAGTAATCTACTAAAAAACTTATTTTCCTTCTAACAGAAACACCCAAGCAAATTCCAAGTAACCGAAAATAAAAAAACAGACGCATACCTGGGAGTGACAGTAGGGGTTCCACATCGCTACCTGTTTCACACACATAGTAAAATACCAATTACATATTTAATACACACAAATATGTATAAATGATATCAAACCCCTAGACATCAGGACTGCACCTACATGACATTGGATGGTAGATGCATCAAATATTGCGTCAAAACAATCCTGCCAATGCAATAAGATCTATGTTTCCTTCAACAGATAGTTACTCTACATTGCTTGTCGACTATGTACGTGATGCATAGATGAGACAAACCATAGTTTTGACTGGAGAGGTTATCTTAATAAACTACACTATTTTACGTCAGCTATATATGACCTGAAAACCAAAATGACTCGACTGGTAAAGTTTAACTTCAAACTAGGATTATCTGCCCAATAACCCCACAGAAAAAAAATAACCACCACCACCTTAAAAGATAACTCCAAATATTCTTAAAACACACTCGAAAAAAAAATCAAAATCTTACCATCATAACCAAAATCGGAGTCGGGACGCATAACATCAGGAACTGTTTGTGGTAACAAAAGAAGAACACGAGTAAGTAATGATGTCAAAACACAAAAACCAGTAGTGACCGAATATGCCATAACAAAAGAAAAATAGATGTATGATGAAAGAGGAGGAGCTGCAAAAACAACTACAGTACACTAAATAATGTATTCCTTTGTCAAGTATATCAGCTAAGGATCATATGCACAGACCAAAACCAAAAACTAGCAAGTTCATATTATTAAATGTCGCCCAAGGAGACATTATCTTTAGTAAAACGAGAAAAAAATATTGTGAACTGTAAAAAAAAAAGAGAAAACAAAACAAAACAAAACTGAAAATCAGGATTCTTCAGAAATAGAAGCCCAACAAACTCACAAAACCACAACCAAAAACAAAAGTCAGAAGCATAACAAACAGACCAACAATCTCAAAGAACTTGCAAATGCAGAGGCTGAATCAAAACGATTAGGCTTGGAAACATAAAGAAACAGAGAGAAGGGTGAGTGTTCCCAGGGAAGCAGAGTGGGCAATAGCAATTGGAAAGAATTAAAATAAAGGGGGTTCACATCGTGGCAACATCAGCACAATGGAGACTGCTACAAATTGCAAAGAAATGGAAATGGAAGTGCAAGAATTTTAGGTGACATACTGCCCATCCCCCGAATATTTTAAGTGTATCTTGACCTTTCTAATCTTCTTTAACTCTGTTCACACATGCACAATGTAAGGGTGAAAAATTGGACAAAACATCACGTATTCCTTCATGTCCCAAGTCAATCAAGCTAAAATGGTGGGGGTACGGTGTAAATTTGTGTGTAGCTGTATGTGCATGCCATACAAGGCTCGCGGGACATACAACCACTAATAAACTTGCTATTCTGCATTGCCACCCCATTCATAGGTATAAATATCAAATTCTTATGATGTCAAAACCAAGAACATATGGACTATACTAGATAGTACCAGACGTATCGATGTTGTTTCAAAAGAAAAACAAGAATGAATCTCTGAATAAAATTACAATAAATAAAGCACTTCAAATGAAATAAGATCAATGAACCCAACGACAGATACACTATATCAAGAGTCATCTATGCATGGACCAGATAGACACAAACAAATTGGCGGGAAAAGAAATATATAACTACAATAATTATTCTACTACAGACATACATGATACAAAAACCAAAATGAATAGGCTGGTTAAGGAGAAGTGTATCTTGAGAAAACCAAATTTAAAAAATAAAATAAAAAATAAAAACCGCGAAAGCACAGAAACAATTATTCCCCTCAACACGAGAGCACAAGGAAATTCCCAAATGATATTTCTCACAAACCATGGAACAAAATCTAAAAGCTTACATGGAGCTATGACCATCTCGACCATGTCGCATTCAGAAGGCACCGACACTAAAACAAAAGAGAAAATGAATAAGTAACAATGTCAAAACCAAAACTACAAGCAGAACTGTGATCACATGGCACTGAAAGTACAATATGAGAAAAAATAAACGTCTGGCTGGTGAAACATGAGCTGAAATGCAAAATGATCTATAATCCCATCAAAGAATAGTATACTTTATCAGTGGACTATATACAAGACTTGGCTAGAGAAGTTATCTCCAAAAATTGTTCGGCCTGGTATTTCGGTTCTCTCAAATTAAACATGAGTTTTCCCTTAAATAACACAATTGACTATGCAATTCCAAGATTAGTTTATTCCCGAAGTCTAAAAACACAAACATACCTGTGTAAATCTCTGGTTCTACTGGCTTGCCGTCTGTTTCACAGCAGCATTTGTAAATGAAAAATAATTAATCAAAAGAACCAAAAAAAAAAAAGCCTAGAACCCACATCTGCACATGAGATGGGTTTTCTATACCAGTGATTGCAAGAAATTGCAAAGCAAGGCGGCAGTTTGATTAAGATGGAAATAATAAAGGTGTAGGACTATCGGGTAACTAACTGCAATTCCCACTGATTTTTTAAGTGTTTAGCAATTTTTAGCGTACTTCATCCCCATTCAAATGGTGAAAGATTGGACCCACAACTGAAACTTGAGCCTTTAACGTCCCAAGAGAGCCAACTATATGAATAGCAAATGTCTACATATAGTAGACAAATGATTTTAGAACATGACATTAACTGCAGGTTTATCAATGTAGGCATCATGCATTGACCAGATAAACCAGAATGATTTAGCTAAAGAAGTATCATAAAAACTAAAATGACTTGGCTGGTGAATGGCTGGTTAAAGAAAAGAAAATCATAACACTGAGCCCCAAAGGGAACTCCCACGTAATAATCCTGACAAACAAACAAAAATCAAAATCTTACCACGAATTCTGGGCCAATATTTGTAGACATGGCAAATGTATTGTAGACATGGCAAATGTTGTGATCACCTGTTCATGCTAACATAGTCAGATAAAGACTAAAATGTAAGAGAAAGCAAATAGAAGTACAATCTGGTGTTGAATTTGTTATATGTGCCTCCATGGCACTTGTGATAATAACTTATCATTACGTGGACTCCAAATATACACTATATCGATTAATTATTGCTATTGCCAAAACTTTTTTCCTTCAACAAGTACCCAAGCAAAATAAGAGCAAACTCTAAACAAATAAAACGTACCCGAGGGGGAAGGTGCAGCGGATAACTTGGATTCTTCTGACTTGGTGCCTGTTTTGAAGTGAAATGGTCAAATAATACATATAAAAAAAATTATAATAATAATAACAATAAAGAAAAATAAAATCAAAAACATATGAACGGAAGATGATGCTGAACCCGAAAAAACCAGTGCAGTGAACCAAAAATTATTTAAGTCACAAACTCTAACAAATAACATATACCCTTGTGGAGAGGAGAAGTGGAAATCTTCGGTCCTTTCGACGTGGTGCCTGTTTGAAAATTAAATTATCAACAACAATAAAGGAGTAAAACAAATAAAAAAGCTCTGATGAACAGACAATGATGACAAAACCAAACCAGTACAGTAAACCAAAGATTATTTAAGTGGACAACCCTGACAAATAACATATACCCTTGTGGAGACGAGATGTGGAAATCTTCGGTCCTTTCAACTTGGTGCCTGTTTCAAAGTTCAATTGTCAATAACAACAAAGAAGTAAAATAAAGTAAAAAAGCACTGATAAACAGACAATGAGTACAGTAAACGAAAGATTACTTAAGCCGCAAACTCTAAATAACACATACCCTTTTTGAGCGGAGAAGGGATTATCTTTGGTTGGTTTGGCTTGGTGCCTGTTTCAAAGTTGAATTGCCAATCACAATAAAGAAGTAAAACAAAATTAAAATACAAAGATGAACAGATTTGAGCTATCCGCATACAATTACACCTCACATATAAACAACACTTGAATTTCTATTCAAAAACAACCCAACGAAAATTTCTGATGATGTTCCTCGAAGAAACTAGGAAGCTGTTCTCAGATCGAATGTAACTAAGACGAAATTGAACAATCTAAACGAAAAAGTAGATATTTTCAATGAACAAGGAAAAGCATACCCCCAGACTTATTCTTTTTCCGGACTAACAGAGGCTTTTCGGCCTGCAGCACTTTGATTTCACGATTCCTTGGACCCCTGGCTCTGGAAGACATGCCTGCGGAATTTTCTTTTCTTCGAAATTTGAGGTTTAGGGTTTGTCGACGGGACTGGTTTCGTTTTGGGGGGCCAACCCTCTGCTTTTATATATCTTTTCTTTAGCCCCCGCCTCAAGTTTCCTCCACGCCCCCGTTCCCCATCTAAGGATATTTTCAAATGAGGGATTCCCCGCCCTGCCCCGCCCCCACATTTGCCATTTTCTGTATATAAACTTTTTTTGTTTTCTATTTTGAAATTTTTTATTTTTTATTTTCTATCTTTTTAGATTTTTTTTCCTTTCCTTTTTTGACAAAAAATAATTCACAAATCACAATTATACGATGATCGAACGGTCGGATTCTTACAGATCACCTAGAGGATCATCTTTACCGATTTATACGATGATCCAACGGTCGGATCCTCACGGATCGCCCTTAGGTTCATAATCTCAAAATTATACTAAGATCCAACGGTCAGATCCTCACGAATCACCTAGAGGATCATCTTTACCGATTAATTTGATGATCCAACGGTCAGATCCTCACAGATTGCCCTTAGGTTCATCCTCTCAAAATTATGTGAAGATCCAACGGTTGGATCGTCCCGGATCGCCCTTAAAATCATCCTCACAAAATTATATGACGATCCAACGGTCGAATCCTCATGGATCACCTTTTGAATCATCTTTTCACAATTATACGAATATCTAACGGTCAGATCCTCACGGATCGCCCTTAGGATCATCCTCTCAAAATTATGTGAAGATCCAACGGTTGGATCTTCCCAAATCGCCTTTAGAATCGTCCTCACAAAATTATACGACGATCCAACAGTCGAATCCTCACGGATCTCCTTTTTAATCGTCTTTTCACAATTCTACGAAGATCCAACTGTCGGATCCTCATGGGGAATAAGAAAAATTATAAAAATGCCCTGGTTGAAAAAAAAAAAAAAAAAAAAAGAGTCAACCCGCATGGGTAATGGGAAACCCTGCACCCCCACAGGGGAAATAAGTCCCCCCGCCCCCCGTTTGCCCATTCCTAGCCGTGAGTTCAGTTTTCCAATTTCGGGCCCAACTTTAGTGGTTATTTAAAGTTGCCCTTTATGGGCCTAGTCGTTGCATTGGTTATGTTTAAGCTGACCCATTTTACAGTCTTGTAACGCTGAATTTTTTTTTTTTTTTAAGAATTTGTAATGCTGGATTGCTGGATTTGATCCGTACGTTCTAGCGCATTTCAATCATACAATTGAGAAACACTCTGCTTTCAACGATAAAGGCTTAAAGCCAGTACATGATTTCTGAATCTTTTGATCACTTGTGACACCGTTGACCTTGAATCTTTGTGCTCACGGAATCGACTGATGATCAGAATCGATTCACTGATATTGAAACTGGTTCAGACTTGTTAATGACCAAACTTGTTGACGAAGATCAATATTCTAAAATGTATAGAGCTAAACCTGAATTTAGGAAATTAACACTCTGGACAGTTCCATCTAAGACTAAAATCATGAAATGTACCAGCACTGTAGGTACGTGGGTTTTAGATAATTTACAGGTCAATTGTCTAGTGCTCTGCTATACAAGTGCGATTGCATCCTACCTTCTGCATTCATATCCATATCCTAATCGCAGAAGTACTCTTGCCTGGTGTAGTTTATGTGTATATCAGAAAGGCTTTTCTTCGCTAAATATTACAGCTCGTGCTTTTTCGTATAAAATGTCATATTGATGTTTTATTGTTCTTAAACAATCTCATGCCCTTATTCATGTCCTAAAAGTTATTCAAACATAAATCTCGTTTCCCCTGGTTTATGTTTCAAAATGTTCTTCCACCTCCTAATGATTTTGTTACAATTGTAGGCTGACATATATCGGGAAGAGAAAGATATTTTTTACCTGTACATTACGCTCCTAAGGTTTGGAAGGTAACAAAGAGCCAAAAAAATTGAACTATAGAGTCAGCTAAGTTGAATTAGGGATAATATATAACAGTGTGGTGTTGTGTGGGTGTGTGCACATGTTTGGATCTGTAACATATGTTACAAAATAACCTGAAACTGTGTAGTATTCATCTGCTTAAGTTTGGTCTCCGAGACAATACCGGATCATCAAGACTATAAAGGCTGATCAAAGAGAAAGATCCTCTCAGAAGGAAGTGAAAAAGGTAACATTTCATCACGTCTTTAATTTATAATAAAGGTTCACCTTTATGCAGTTTCGGTCACTAATTTGATTTCAGTTTCGTGCTCTAGAAATTGTTGAATGCTCTTGTTGAGCTAGAGGAGTTAAAACCAGCAGTTAAACAGAAGATCAATGAGATAAACAGAGGAAATGCATATAAAAACAGCGGGCATGATCACCAAACTGGGGAAAGTATACCTCGTAGATCTGATAAAAAAGAAAGTTGAAAGTGTGGGCACTTGTAGCTCCAGTACTGGTGGAGAGAATATATCCCCACACCCAACACCAGAGTTTCCCTTTGGTCTCCCTGGTAACAAGAGATTAAAGAAAGGTGATATTAAAGCTCAGAAATGGGGATATATGGACTCATGCTATATGTTCGTTGAACTAGGTTTAGCGAACCTTTACATAATTACTACAACTTAAACCCCTTATAGTATCTGTTTCTTTTTTTTTCTTCTTTTTTTTGTATTAATAGAGAAGTTCCATGCAAGTTGAACATGAAAAATCTTTTTTTGTTTCTAAAAATCTATGGTGTAACCTCCACCTGAGTATTCTGTAGTACATATTATTACCTCCCACCATGCTTTTTCAAGTGCATTTGTAATTTACTAATGCCCTTCTCAAGCCTCCTATCTGTAATAGTCTCTAGCAGGAAGAACATGCATGGCTTTATTTTCCTTTTCATTAATATTTTTATTGAAACACAGTACTTATCTTTTGCAGAGACACGAATAAAGATTTTACTTGAAGAGGCACATGACTGGAAGCTTCCCACTCCATGCAAGCCAATACCACAGGTAAAACTCATCTACACAAATCTTATCCTTCTCTATCAACTGTCTAGAGAAATTGCTAAACCTGCATGACAGTTAAATGTCACTTTTCATTTTAGTTTATTTTGTACTGTCATTTAATAAGCACTCTTTTCCTGATCTATAACTGTCATCAACACCAAGAAAGGGTTGAGAGTAGAAAAGGTTGCAATTGAAACTCTGGAAGTCTTATCTTGCAGACTGAGACACAAATTGCTAAATTGATTAGGTCCATTTACATATGCATTACATTTCAATTTCCACAAGCCAATGAGGTTCTAAGTTGTGATAATCAATAAGATAATCAAGAGAATATAAACATTCCATATCCCTATCCTATATATATCTTCAACAGATTACAGTCTACATGTCAATAATGAAGTATCAACTTTGTGACTAAATTTACAAAATCCTTGCCTCTCGTTGGACATAGGATCATTGGAAGTACAGTTAAGCTTCCTGTAATATGGTTACTCCTTTTTAATGGACAGAAACTTTATTGCAAAGGATTGATAGAGAAACCACATTAGGAAATTTGGTTAGTTTTCTCATCAGCTTGCTGAAAAGAGTAAAAACATCGTAGAAGAAAGGCTCTCTCTTCCTGCTAACAGATATGGAGAAATTATTGTTTAATCTCCATATAAGTAAGGAAGACTAGTTTAGTCTAAAGGCCTCTATTTTGCCACTTGTGAGGGCAAGTTTGTGCTTTGGATTTCTAGCATCGATAGCCCTCTTGATAGAGCGAAGACCAGGCCCAAAACCGATCGAAGGTGTGACCCAGGAACAATTTTGTTGTGACTAGCTGGATGGTAACAGTAGCTATTGAGCTAGAAGATAACAATAGCGATTGGGGTTAGATAATAACGGCAGCTATTTGGCTTGATGATAACAGCAGCGATTTGGCTTATTGATAACAGCAGCTACTTGGCCTGACGATAACAGCAGCTACTTGGCCTGATGATAACAGCAGCTACTTGGCAACGAATTAGACTTGAGTTCATAAGAGCAGGGCTTATATGCAGGAAAGGTGTACGTGGGAGTTAGATGCATGAGAGTTTAGCAGAGAGAGAGAGTTCCGGCAACAACATGGTTCTAGGTTTTGTGTTAAGGTTGGTTGGGAAGAATAGGGGTTTAGAGACAAAGCTTGGTCTCTTGCTTGTTGCTTCTGGGCTGTTGTGGCTT
>BDJD01002202.1:0-15763 GCA_002564525.1 Rosa multiflora
TTACCCTTGCATACATGATTGCATGTGTCGACATTTATAACCTTGCATGCGCGAGTTGGCGTCATAGTAGTCGAGACCATATATACGTGGTAATCCTAATATTTACTCCCTATTCATATATTGAATGGAATATATATATATATATATATATATATAAGTAATATCAATAACCCTTGTGAGCGCAATTTAGTTGCTGATCTCTTAGCTAAGAACAACACTCTTCATGCTAAAGGGGTCTGTACCCTCCATGATCCTCCTGCTTTAGTCACTGAATCTCTCCTGGATGATATTGTTGGAGCTCCTAGAGCTAGAAATTTTAGTGCCAGCAATGCTGGCTAGTTTCCTTTCTGTTGTTTTCTTTTTGGGCTGATTGCCCCTTCTGAAAAAAAAATAAATAAATAACCAATGTTAAAATGCAATTAATGAGAAGACTTGACTTCTCTTTCATTTATCAATTAAAAAATTAAGGGAGTAAATTTAACTAAATTTTAAGTAAAATTGCTAGAATGAACTTCTGAAAGTTGTTAGCCAAAACACACACGCATTTGTATATTTGGAATAAAATAAGAAAAATTTACATAAAGCTATGGGAGTTGCTCTAAATTAAAAAAAAAAAAAAAATAATTTGAGAGCCACTCTATATTTAGGAGCCACATAGTTAGAACCTAAAATGGAAAGACAATTAAGAGGCTGCTTAGAGTTGTTAAAAGATCTAAAAAAGCTAAACATGCTCTTCAAATAGTTACAGTGCTAAAATAGAGTTTACTTCTTACCTTTGCCATACTTGTGATAAAACCATGACATTCGTTGGGATTGTGGTGGATCCAAAACTTGAGGTCACATGAGCATTAGTTTCATTATCCAATGCCACAAGTAGCACAAGACTGGGTGGAGTTTGAAGTTACTTGAAAATGAGTTTGAAACAAGGCCGATCTTGAAGGAATATTGCCCTCGTCTGAACTTGCACCATTACCAGTCACTGCCAATCGTTGATAAAGAGTTGCACAAAGGAAGAAGGAGGTTGGATCTGACACTGTCACGCCCTGATTTTCAAATATCATCAAAAATCAAGATAATTCTCACAATTATATAGCTGTGATGGTTCAGCCATCAATATAGAATACCTGAAAAACTTTTTCCTTTTAACCAAATACATACTGATGTCCTAAACCTACTGTGTTAGTACAGACTCGCTCTGCAAAGTCATATATTATACAAGTTTACGAATTAAGTTGCAACAACAATTAAAACGTAAATTCTCCTTAGAACTCACTATATAGCGGAAGTCATAACAATGGCAAAGCCAACAAAATTTGCTTCTTACCCTTACAACTACGAATACAATGTCTCAGTTTCAGCCACAATTACCCTGACCTGCAAGATTAACCCCTACACCATCGAGTAGTACACCAGGTTGCCACACAACAACCCTGGTAAGCTTATGAAAGCTTATATGAGTAAACTCAAATACATCAATAAAAACAATTCACACTAATCATGAGAAAACCACCAATCAACCTAAGGAAAACAACTCACCTATGATTTCTTTCAAACTCCAAGTCCTTTTCTCAGAAGGAACAACATAAGTCACCGCTGTGACAAAAAAATATTATTTGATAACTCAACATATCAATATGAAATTCAAAGTCCCTAATGGACAATAAAAGAAAGAATATCCTTGAGACTCACTTTTAAAATACGTACTCATGAGTCTCAAGCAACCTCTACCATTACCTCCATAAACTACAATGACAGATAGACTAGAGCTCTAATTGATTGTATCCAATCACTCGGCCAAAGGCTTGGTTCCCGATTACATGCCTTGGTCACCATCTATGACATCTGGTCTTCAGACAAAACATTTGAATAAGTGACGCAAGACCTAAAAATGTTACATAAATCTAAATAAAAGATTTCCCTTCCCTAATCACCATCTGTGACCCATGGTACAAAGACTAATACATTTAATATAGCTCACGCTTGGCTCAAAAATTTAACGCCAATCTCAATACTTTTCAAAACAACAGAAAACATCATTTCCACAATATTGTTTCCCAAAAAGTCAGATCTCAAAACAATAATATGAACACAGTCATGCATATTACTTTCATCACACATCACACTATACATATATACATATACACACATATAGCCGAATTAGAAGCGGGCGTCCGCACATATGCAAAAGTGCGGACGTCCATCCTCAGGCGTCTATGGCGGTGTTGGTGTTGCCGGATGAAGACTCTAGACATCCCGGATGGCATCGCTATCAATGTAAAGGCTCAAGTGATCGGATTAGAAGGGATGCATGGCGAGCTCACCTGAAACCATGGAACCACCATCAAGGTCAACTTCGAACTCTTCATTGACGAGTCCAGCAGCAAGAAGAGGCTCGACATTGAGGCCTGGTTCCATCCGGCAAGAGTAGCGGTGCCCGTCGGCACCTGACGTAGTTGTGAGGATGGATGTCAGCACTTTTTCTGTTTTGCGAACGTTCACTTCTGAACGGCTCCTTATATATATATATATATATATATATATATATATATATATATATATATATATATACACACACACACATAGTCATTCGCTCAAGAATGCCACTAATACCAACTATAGTCACAGTTAAATAATTAACTCTAAGACGATAAGGTAACTTTGTTCGTAAATGAACATTGTGAGATTTACTCATCTTGAAATTCTCACTGCGTCTTCACACAAACGACACAACTTACATAACACCCTCTATCAAGTACCTAAGGAACAAACGGTCTTAAATCAATACACTAAACATAACGATTAAAGTTCGAATCCCCCATTTGAACTAAAACCTAAAAGTAACGCCAATTGAAATGAAACTTCATCTGTAACCACCCAAAATCTCTGGAACACTTTTGGGATTGATATGTTGAAATGACAAGTCGATCCAAAGGTTGGATCCTCATGAATCGAAAACCGAACAAATCGAAACTACGAAAAACCCTAACATATTCAAACGATCTCCAAATGTTACAAATCATATATCAAAATTTTTGTATCGATGAGTAGATGATAATGGAGCAAGAATCTGTTCCAACCCAGCCAGACGTGTATCCACGCGCCGCCACAGGCGGCTGGCGTGAGCCTTATGCGCCATCGTGCAAAACTCCACACCAGCTTAATCTATTTGTCCAAAATGTAGAGAACATCACGAGGATCAACTTTAATACCGGAGACTTTAGCCAATTCGGCCTAGATTGCCGCTAATCGCTACAAAAGCCGGGATAAATTTCTCATCGAGGGTCAGAGATCCTGCGATACAAATCAATCAACAAGACCACTAAGGATCGAAAGAGGATGACGTGGGCTACATGAATCGACCGGTTTTAAGTAGTGCCGTTGCTGGAATTCTTCAGAAAGATTGGATCCAAAAACCGAGTCCGGGTCGGGTCAACCAGAAGCTAGGGAGAGTTTGAGTTTTTTGAAATTTTCACGAATCGGCCCAAAATGGAAATTCTCGTTTTATTTGAACTATTTCCAGAAACTTGCTATTTATACCAATTTTTTTTGAAAATAGAAATAACTTCCGCTGACCATAACTTTGACATACAATCTTCGATTTACACGTGTCGCATGTCCACGAACTCGTATCAATGTACTCTACAACTTTCGGGAAAGAAGTTTTTGGAAAAACTCAACGTATAAAAGGTCAACCTTCAAACTCCCTAAAACGATGTGTTCCAAATATTTATTCGTCCGAAAATAATTATAAATCACGAATAACATACGAACAAAGTATAAAAACAATAATTCATACCACTGGTCCATTATCAATTGCAAGAATTAAATAATGAAAATCTAGGTCATCACAAACACAACCCAAGGATGTTTCACTGCTCCGATTTATAGGATCTCCCAAAAATTGAAGAGACCCAAATCTATGTGGTCGGAAAAAGCACACCCACCTTGAGAAGATGAGGAGAATTGGTGTTAGAAGAAGACCACAAGGTACATTGATTTCTGCCAACAAACTTGTGAAGATGCCTAACGTTTTCAAGTAGAAGATCGACATACTGTGTAACGCCCCAAACTGCACGTCACAGTGCCATAAGTTCCTAAAACATAAATTGAAGGTTCGATTTATACTTCAGAAACTTGCAAAGTATTTTACTAAATTACTTTTCGTAAAATGCACAACGAAAACATATTAAAAAT
Source organism: Rosa multiflora (assembly GCA_002564525.1). Lineage (NCBI taxonomy): Eukaryota > Viridiplantae > Streptophyta > Magnoliopsida > Rosales > Rosaceae > Rosa > Rosa multiflora. The sequence goes on from BDJD01002202.1 coordinate 4,195, forward strand.
TTTGAGGTGAAAACTTTATAAGATTAATTTTTAAGCAGTCCATCTAAAGCTCGCTTTGATTACTAAGTTGAAGAAGTCTAGATTTAGCAGATTATCAATAAAAACAAACTAAGAAGTAATAGGTTCCGAACAACAACTCAACATAAAAAAAGTAAAGTAGAACCCTTGAAATTCCCTTTTCGTTGAACAACAATTTTTCTGAAAAGTCTCCACACACCCAGCTCCGTCCTCCAATCCCATCACCAATGTATAGTACCTGCATTCACATTTTTGTAGAGGTGAGCTTTCGTCTTCATTGCTTCATGGGACCTACAATTCATTTTGATAAGGTATTCTATTATTGAGTTTGGAAATAGTTGTGTGGTTATCCTTAATGGGAAAAGAGGTTGAATATTTAGTGGACAAGGAATTTGGTAACAATAAAACAATGTTCAGTAAATTTAAGTGGTTGCTGATGACGTTAAAGTTATCATGGAAATATGGTTAATTATGGCCAACGTTGAATTTAGATGGTGTTTTGATTATGTTTACTAGTACTTGGTTAGCACGGCTATGTTAACTATGAAGTAGTACCTTGTTAGGTTACAAATTCTGTGTTAATGAACTTCGACAAAGTGATTCCTAAAGAACAAGGTTTCTAGGGTGGTATTTGTTTAATTCGTATATGTAAATTAAGCCAGTGGTAAAGAGTTTCAAATTTTTCATGATTGATCAAAGTTACGGAAATAGCGGAAATAATCGAACGATAATTGATCCTTAAAGTTTCCTTAAATCCGGAGGATAGTTTCTTGAAGGAAATTAAGACTCCAGTTACTTGAAAAACGGAAAGTTCGTGAATTCTGGATAATGTGAAATGGTTGAGCTTCGGAATCTAAGTATGGGACTTAGGACTCACTCTTAGTTAGTGATTTTCCATAGTTGATTATATATGTGATGCATGATGAAAATATTGTTAATTGAAATTTATAAGTGTTTTTAAGTTAACATGCGTATAAGTTTGTTGATGGCGGTGTGTGAGAGCGGAAAGGTTCGATGACTTCTTTGGGGATTAGCCACTCCAAAACCTTCAGAGGTTAAGCTACATCGGTCGACCTGGTGCTTTCGATCGCAATGACGACCCAGTTTCATGTGTGTTAAGTTTGGCGTTTTATGACTGGAGTGTAAATTGAATCTTCAGTTTATATTTTATGAAATTGCGGCGCTGTGATGTGCTCAAACTGGTAAGGTGCAGTTTGTGGAGTGGGACATACTGATCTAAAAAAAAAGGGTCCTTGACCCAAAGCCCCAAAATGAGGGAAAATTATCTCACTTACCCCAGCAAGAGATTTTTGTTCTCACTTGCCCATTTTAAAATAAAATGACAATTTCGCCCTAAGATAATTAATGAATTTACATCGTGCCTCTATGTCTCTCTCCTCTCTCCACGATCTGAACTCTCTCTCCCTCTCATCGCTCTCCGACCTGCTCTCTCTCTCTCTCTCTCATTCCTCTCTGATCTGCTCTCTCTCCGTCTCTCTCTCTCTCTCTCATCGCTCCCGGATCTCCAACTCCGGTGAGGTTCGACCTCTCGCCCAGGTTCCGCTGCAACTCGCAGGTGAGCTTGACAGCGTCCAACCGCTGTCGCTCTGACAACGACAGCGTCCAACTGCTGCAACGCCCAGATTCCGTGCAACTCGCTGGTGAGCTCGACCGCGTCCAACTGCCTCGCCGGTGCTGGTCGACTTTTGCTCGGATTCTGCTGCAGCTCGCCCAAGCTCGGCCGGCGCTAACAACGACGACCACACGACGTCTTCGATGGCCTCCTGGACGCCACCGGTGCTCGACCCAGGCTGTGGCAGAGGAGAAAGGTGATTGGGTGCCCAGAGCTTTTCTCTGGGTGCCCAAATCAATTTCTAGTTTTTTTTTTTAAGTAACAGGACAGAAGGAAAGAAAAAAAAAAGTTTTGAATGTCTATTGCTCTCTAATTGACGTCTATTACCCCTCTATTGGAGGGCAATAGACGGCTATTGGGGGGCAATAGGCGTTTTGAATTTATATAATCTGCTTGTTTTTTTTCTGTAATCAAAGTTTTATTTGTCTAAATTTAGGGTCATTTTGACAACTGAAAGTCCTATTGGGGGGTAATAGACGTCTATTGGGGGGCAATACATGGCTGATGGTCGTCTATTGGGAGGCAATACATGGCTGATAGTCATCTATTGGGGGGCAATACATGGTTGATAGTCGTCTATTGGGGGCAAAAAAACTTTCCAGTGAGATTTTCAGCAAATTCCGGTGGGCGGCAGCCGGTGACCGGACTCCGGCGACCGGTGACCGGGCTCCGGTGAAGTCTCCCATGGTTTCTCTCTCTCTCTAAGTAACAAAGGGGTAAGGGTAAAATGGTATTAAAAAAATTTAAAAAAAAAAAATCTTAATGGGGTATTAGGGAAGACCTCCTTAGAGTGTTTTCGGTAAGAGAGAATTAAAAAAACTTAATGGGATAAGTGAGGAAAAAATCTCTAAAAATAGTGTAAATGGACAAAACCCCTAAAAAAAAAAAAGATCTAAGGCCAACCCTAGTTGCCGTTCCCACAAAGAGAGCACAATATCGGAGAACAGTTTGAGAGAAATATAAAATTTGCTATTGGAATAAACAGAACTTTATTCATACTTTCACAGTGATTTTATAGCAGATCGACTATTTTATCAATATAACGATTAGATCTTGGAATCACCTATCACGAATAGGGATTAGCCACCTCCAACATGTTGATCTTTTGGCCAACAACATCTGGATTCATTCATGTACAATTTTGCGAATGGTCTAATAACAAGGGATACGAGGGGGGCCTATACATGGCACCCTCCAACATGAGAAGTTCAAAACATGTTTGAGACATGTCTCTTCAGAAAGGTTGTATGATTGACTTGACAACACAAAATGGGAACAAACTTCTCTGCTTCCTATAGTATGCTTTCTAATTGATTGCCCTTCTCTATCTTTCTCTCTAAGATTCACTTTTTTCTTTTTGACTTTATTGATAAGAAGCTTATTCCATATGCATGCATCAAAATACTAATTGGTGGTGAAATCTCCTTTAAAAGGGCAAAGGACCCCCCACCCCCTCCTGATTTCAAGTAACATATACATCATGGATCCCTAGCTATCCCATCACTTTGCTATTCATGCCCTTTATGACATTCAAAACATAAAGCCAGCCACAAACCTCCTCCAGCCTTTTAATTTGTTGATTATCAACTGAAAATTCCCTGTTCCTTTTTTTTTTTTGCGGGGACCAACTCATCAAAGTCATTCTTGGAAAGCCTAGCTAGTTCTATAAAGTTCATCAATCTGTTTTCTGTTGTGTGTCTACTCCTATTTAATCTGTTTACAGATTAGGAATGTTTCATGCATGTTTGTTTAATTTTCAAAATGTTTTATGTATTTAATTTTCAGATCAATGCACTCATTCTCAACCCTTAATTGAGGACCATCAACTTTCGGCACCTCACGTAACTACGTAAGTCATAGAGTAATTACAATAAGAAGCTAGATCCTCTACCGATCATATTCTTTTCTCTGGTCATTTAGTTATGCACTACCGATCATACATGAATTCCAAGTTTAGACTGTTTGGCATTTTTAACATTTAATATGGGCATATAAAGAAATAAAGTCTCAAACAACATAATTTAAGACATAAGTGTATATACCAAATTACCAATCTTGGATTTGGGAGCGTCATATGCCCTGATACAACATTCATTTCATAGGTTAACATTTACTATATACTAAAGCACCTGCATTATTCATTTTACTGTTCATCTTGAGGGTGTGAAATGACGCTTTTGCCCTCTATTTTTTCTCAACTTACGACGTTGTCAGAACTGAAAAGTTAGAGACAGCTAAATGTGCATATGTTTCAGCCTTTCATAAGCCTTTTCCTGAAAAATTGATAGAGATCCACTTTTAAGTTATGGTTTGCATAATTATACTACTTTTAGTGCCTACTACCATTTCTGGTGCAGATCTTCTTTACAAATTTTGTTCATCCACAACCTACACTGCCAATAGTCCATTTGAAAATAATCTCAAGCTGCTCCTTGAGTCATTGTCTTTCAATACGTCAATACCTGATACTTTATACAATGTCACAATTGGCAATACCAATGACAGAGTCTACGGACAAGCACTATGTAGAGGGGATGTGAACTCCACAGTTTGTCAGAACTGTGCTCATGATGCAAGCCAAGAAATCTTCAAGAGTTGTACAACTGAAGAGGCAGTTATGTGGTACGAACTATGTCAAGTTCACTATTCCTTGTCATGTTCTTTTATTTGGTATCATGATCATGCATGTCTTGATGGACATGTTAATATAAGGGAAAATGATCATTTACCCGATTTTAGGCTAAAAATTGCCCACTTGCTCCACCAACTGTTTTTTAACCCCATTTTGGTATCATGATCATGCATGTCTTGATGGACATGTTAATATAAAAATAATATGAGTACATATTTCGAGCACTGTACCTCTTTTATTTTTTCATAAATAATAGTCTTTTTCTTTTCTAAAAAAAAAAAAAGTATATATCCTAAAAAGAATAAGCAGGAGAAGAATGTATCGATCCGAATCAGTTAGATGATGTTTTGAAGAACTTAATGACAAAGCTTTTGGACCAGTCTTCCTATAAGACTAAGCATATGTTTGCAACCGGGGATACGAAATTTTCAGGAAAGCATTCTATTTATGGCCTACAACAGTCCACTAGAGACACTAATGGAAGTGACTGCCATTACTGTTTGCTTATGATCTTGCTGAGTAGATGACAAAACTACTTATTTAAGTTCTAACATCATTTTGTTAAATTCAAGAAACATTACGATTTCTACTATTAAAACTGTAAATAATAACAAATCCCTGCGGCATAGCGCGGGAACTGTTCCTAGTGTGTTGTATACATATTACAGAGATGGAGTACATCAGAGAGCCTCAATATAGAGCCCTTAAATCCCCTATTTCACATTTATATTCTTAACAACTCCATATTGATTGTTCAGTTTATGGTAGATTATGATCATGATCCGCAGAAGTAGCAGTAGCAGTAGTAGTGCTATATCTATAATGGTCTTGTTGTTGTGCCCCTGATGATGATGAAGATGGATTGTGACAGTACCACTTAGACCAAAACAGATAGTTGAGGAAGTTGAGGAAGCTAAGCCCTGCCAACAGCCAATAGAAAAGATCCAATCTGTCCTTGTTCAGATCATTATCACTAAGCCAACCACCATGAGTACCCGATGATGAAGATGAAGAGGTGATCTTATTCACCAGAGAGACCAACAGTGAACTTAGATAAAACCCGAATGAATACGAGCAGTATGTCACTGCTGTTAAAAATGCTTGCATCCGGCCTTTCAAGGATTGCTTGTAGAAGAACTCAATGAGGCCGACTGCTGTCAACATCTCCGATAACCCGAAGATCAAGAACTGCGGCGTGATCCAGAAAATTGACAATGTCTTGTTGGACGTCACGGCCGCTTCCCTTCTCTTCTGCTCCATGACAGCGGCTGAGATCATGGAAAACGTGGCAAAGAACAGGCCGGCCCCTATTCTTTGTAATGGGGAGATTCCTGATTCGTGTCCGGTAAGCTTTCTTGCGAAAGGGACAAAGAAAGCGTCGTATACAGGGACTACTAAGATGAGGATGATGTAAGGAATCGACTGAAGTGAGGCTGGAGGGATATGGAAAGATTTGGTGAGTTGGGTGTCCATAGCACTTCCTTGTTGGACTGAGAAAGTTTGGAGCTGAGCCAAAATGGTGTTGAAAACTATTGTGGAAGCAAAGATTGGAATCACTGAGAGAAGTATTTTCACTTGCTTCACTTGTGTAACCGTGCACAATCTCCATGGACTTTCCTTTGTGTTTGTGCCATCTTCAATCTTAATGCACGCCTTGTCCAAGAACCTGATATATTTATTATTGTCAATATAGTTAACTTAAGAATCTCAAATTAGGATGAGAAGAAGAGCTGGAATGTAGCTGTGAAATCATTGTTCTTTGGTATTTTTTTTTATATTTTTTTTACCTAAATTTTTCAGAGTGAAGAAAAGGGCCAACGTCAGAAGAGAAAGCGGAGTTGTCATTTGGCACATTGTTTTGGCTTCCATGGAGCAAGTGAGGATTGGATGGACAAACTTGCTTTCTCTTTAGTATTGCAGCCACAAAAACCTGAAATAAAAGAAATTAGACAAGGTATGGTCATGCATGAGTCAGCAGACATCAATAGTATACTCATTATTTTGTCTACTTGTAAGAAGATTATGTTATTCAACAACCAATGTTATAATTCGTGAGCAAACAAAATTGCTTACCTACACATGCAAACCAAATAGTATAAACCAATCATATACAAAATAAATATCCTATTGATGTTTGGCACACAAGGAAAAACTATAACAAAGTTACATTTCTGTTTGGTAAGTAGTAAAAATCTTACTTGAGCAATGGGGGTGAAAATGCTTCGTTGAGGTGGCTTGCTTCTGTAATAGAGGGTACCGGAGACCAAGCAGATGAGTCCCAGAGCCATGGCAGCCGCAGAGACTCCGAAGCCAACATCCATTCCGGAGTGAGTTTGGACCCAAACAAGAAGCGTGAGGGCGATGAGTTCTCCCACGGAGAAGGCAAAATAAGCAGCATTGAAGTAGGTGGAGAGTTTCTTGGATTGTTTTGGGTTATCTGCAGGGTTGAACTGGTCAGCTCCATGAGCAATCATGTTGGGTTTGACGCACCCACTCCCTAATGCCACCAAGTAGAGAGCTACGAAAAAGATCAATGCCTTGAACCCTTTTGCTTCTTCACAGTAGTCTTCTCCAACAGCTGTGTTGCTGTTGCATGGTGGTGGCTTTAGCTGCGGAAGATGAGCTTGGACTGACAATAGTATGAAACCCTGCAAATGTGTTGAGAACGAATATGAATTTAAACAATAATGAAGTTATTCATTAAAATTAAAGTATTAATTCCAAAAACTAATCCTTAGTTTCCACAATTAGGGCTGTTGGGCTATGATTGATCAATAATATATACTGTTAAAGTCACAATTATACTGTAATAGTAGGCAAAAGAAGTATTGTCAAATATGTACTAATGTTTAAGTGCAGGTCCGTGACTGAAAGTAAAGTATTTCATACTACGAACAAATAAAAAAAATGAAACTGATCAATGATTTTAGTTACAGAAAATTGGTGTCACCATCTTCGTAGCTAAAACCGTCAAGTTAATAAAATATGACAGTCACTACAGATCGCTGTTTTTCTGAAAAAGTTGGTCCAAACCAACTGGAAAAATTGGTCCAAAGTCTAAATCAATATTTAGTGACTGTTTCAAGAGATAATTCTTCTCATTATTTGAATGCGAGGGAGTCACAGTGTAGTGTGTGTGTGGAGAGAGAGAGAGAGAGAGTGTGTGTGCTACCGAAAGTTCAACAAAGCCAAAGATAAGCATGGTCCAGAAACTCCCAAGATAAGAATCGGAGAGGTAGCCACCAACAAGGGCCAAGAGAAAGACGGTTCCAATGAAGTTTGTCACTATGTTGGCAGACTTGGATAATGAGAAGTGCATCTCATTTATCACATATGTTATCAGGTTGTTCCCAACTGCCGCTATTGCCATTATCTCAAATGATTGAAGCCCTGAAATTAACATGACACCAACCAATTACCCACGTCAATTACCAACCTATATTGTGCACTAAAACCTCAAAACAATTAATTAAAGGGTATAATATGGTTGTAGTTTTAACAGGGTTCAGCCGGATATCGACCTTTCGAGTATAAATATACTGTATAAGCATATAAAAATTGCAACTACTTGAAATATATGAAATGCGAACCCTTAAAGTTGTAACACGCCAATTATAGAAAATCATTCTTTTTGGGTTGGTTTGGTAACTAGTAACCCGAATGGCATACTCCGGCAATGTTTCAAAGTGACGAGCCCACCTCCGAACATAGAGTTATATATATATATATATATATATATATATATAGGAATGAGTTATTCCTTAGATTGTGATCGGAATTATTGTCGTCAAAATTTCTAAGCAAAACGACAAAAATTGGAAAATAACACCAAAGACAGAGATCGATCGAAGACTAAGCTAGAGCAAAAAGCAAGAGGAATTAATATTCATTAATTATATGTGAACATTATCTGGATATATAGAAAGCGATGGGTGTATGTATACGTACCAAGAACAAACGCAGCAGCTTTCATTCCACCATGTTTGGCAGGATTAGAAGGTCTGCCTCTCCAATCCACAGTGACGACTACCTCTTCATCGCCCATTAACTCATGATGATGACGATGATCATTCATGCCGCTCTCCAGGCTCTCAACCTTGAGATTATTACTCTGCAGTCTCCTATCTTCTGCCATATGTCTGTCTAAGACGTACGGCCTATTATGCCAAAGCTTAGCTAGCTAGTTAGCTTTCTATAGCACTTTGGATATATAGGTGGAACAAATGGACTTTAGCTACGGGAGAGAGCTAGATAGTGAGAGAGACAAGGACATGTGAAGGAGGCCCTAGCCTGCAGTTACTTCTTGTTGGGTTATGAACACTAGAATTTGTACTCTCTCTCTCTCTCTGTGTAATATTGCTGAATTTGAGGGGAGGGTTGTTCTCAATTTATAGGCCAACCTCTCCTTAATTGGGTCGGATTGTAAACGCAGAAAAGAAAAGGAAGTTTTAAATCCACACGCACTATTACCACGTGGATAACACTTCCACCAGGAAAAAGGTTAATCTCAATTATGTGTGCTGCTGGAACTTGCAAATCCATTTCGGCTATTCATCCTTCCTTTCAACCTCCACTACTTCTGGTCAACTAGGCATCAAATTAACAAGCCTGCGCATTTCATTTTAATTGAACCTATAGAGTATAGACTACAAGAGTCATAGCTAGACATTTATAAATTCAGCTTCAAGAGTTGACATGCTGAGCTGCCTATTTTTTTGGCCCATTTCATAAAACTTTATTAGGTTGAGACAAGAATTGCAGAAAGCATCTTGGAGTAGGGATGACACAACTTCTACATCTCAAGAAATAATTCTTCACATCACATCAAATATATTGTTACGAGAGCAAGTCTAGGCAACCAGAGCCATAAGAATGCAATACTATAGATCAGCCGGTCTGTAATCTTCTAATATGGCCTGTATTTATGATATCAGCCGTAGATACCATACACGATGCAAAGAGTCTTGTGTGCACCTTGGTCCACCTGCACCAAGGCAAAAAATCAGCATTTTTTGCACTCAAATGCCCTATTTTGCCCCTAATTTTGCCTATGGTCTACCTGGACCTTGGTCCATAGTGGAATTTTTGTACACGATGTTCTTTTTGGCTAATGTAAGGGAGCTACATTCCGTGGAGCACTTTTGTTTATAGCCTTCATTTTTTCATTCATACAATTAATCTATCTATTCCTTTATGAATGAGACTCAGGCTTTGTTTGAGATTGTTTCACTTTTAAAAAAATCAATTTTTATTTAAAATTTTAGATTTTATTGTGTTTGGTAAATAAATAAATAAAAGTTTTAATTAAAAATTATAAGTCACTAACAGTAGATTTTAGAAGCAACCTAAAGGTTACTTTTATAAGCTGTTGTGGATCAAAACACGCTCTGAAGTTGTTTTATGTACTGCAGCACTTTTAAAGTATCGATTATCAAACACGAAACTGTTTTAATTCACAGCTGATTATTCTCACAATGCAGCAGCATCGGTTTTTTTTTTTTTTTTTTAAGTCACAACAATCCCAAACTAGCCCTTATAACCCTTCTGAAATTCATCATAATACATGTAAATATTCACTTATTATTTGGACAAGGAAAAAAGTTATGTTGTTGATGCTTAAAAGTTTTACTTATGTGAAACTCAAAAATAAATAAATAAAAAGAAGGTTCTGTTCCAGGAAAACCTAATTTGTGTTTAGCCCAAACTCTAGGTTACTTGACCTAGTGGTAATAGGATTTAATTAGAAGGATCTAGAATCCTAATCAATGTAGAATTACTTTCCTTGTATGATTGAGATTCTATGCATTGTAATCCTCTATATAAAGAGACCCCTATTATCAATGAGAATAGACAGCAAATTCCTCTCAAATTCAGTTTCTCTAAAACAATATTAAAATTTTCGTTTGTTTTTGCTAAAAATTAACGAAGGACTTAATTTTTGAAAGACGTTAAATAAAAAATGATTATATGATCAATCAAAATGCATGCCTAAACGGGCCCTAATCCGACAAACCACCGGACCGGCCACCGGAAGTAGCAAAAGTTCTCCTGCCCGGTTCAAAGCCTTCCTCACCACCTCCTGCAGCCATACTCGACCCCCTGCAGCATCTCCACCCCAGAAACCTGGAACCAGAAATTTCACCACCGGAACCGGCCTAAATTCAACTGAACCGGCCACCGGAATCTTCCTAACCTGAACTGGCAGAAAGAAAGAAAAAAAAAAAAAAAGGGGAGGAGATCCTGTGCAGCCCAATTGCTGCAGCCCAAGCCAAGCCGCCAACAGCCGAGCCGCCAAGCCGTAAACAGCTCTGCCACGTCAGCTCCGCACTGCCACGTCAGCACCCTGGTCAACACCTAGTCAACAGTCGGTCAACACTTTTCCGGCGACTTTTCCGGCCAGCTACAGTAACTTTTCGGAGACATTTTTCCGGCCATCTTTTTAAGGTAATTTTTCTAAAAGTTCCCGTTTTTGAAGTTTTTTTTTTAATTTCTTCTTCTTTTCTCGGGGACTTCCAACATCCCTTCTCCTACCCCCCTTTCTCTACATAAGGGAGACCAAAAGCCGAACTGTGGGGGTTCGTGCTCACTCCAAGTTTGGAGCTTGTAGAGTCCTCCAAACTTAAAGTTTGTTGAGAAGAAAATGATCGACCACATACATCGTTGTTTCGATCTAATCCAAAACCCCTCTTGGAATCGGATTTTCTTGGAAGCCACTACGCTTAGAAAATTCCTAATTTCTTGAAAGCGACTACGCTCAGAAATTTAATAGTTTTTCGTGGTAGCCTATTTCGCTCCGAAACTAACCCTAATTTTCTTGTTCTCTTTCAGGATGAGTAACCTAAACAAATTGGACTTTGCTCCATTGGGAACAACTGGCTCTGGATATCACAGGTGGGTTCGTGATATGCGCCAGCATCTCAAGGCTATAGGAATCTTGGATATGATCCTCAAGCCTAGCCAGGACGTGATAACCGTTGAGCAAGCTCAAGCTTTGGAAGCAAATAGAGCAGCCTTAGAGGCAAATAAGGCGAAAGCCATCATCCTAATGACTCGTCATATGGATGATTCTCTCCAGTACGAGTATATGAATGAAGAAGACCCCAGAAGGCTGTGGGTCTCACTCGAAGAAAGATTTGGCAACGTCCGTGACTCCTTGCTTCCTGACCTAGAAGTGAGATGGTAAAGCCTTCGCTTCTGTAATTTCAAGTCAGTTCTTGACTATAACTCGGAAGCACTTCGCATTAAATCCTTAATGGAATTCTGTGGTAAAGAGATCACAGATGCGA
>BDJD01002202.1:16145-40431 GCA_002564525.1 Rosa multiflora
AATTCTGTTTAAGTCTTTATTTTCCAAGAGATGTAGGCGATTGCCATATTACTTTTTATTGGATTAGATTTTCTTTGATCAAAGAAACAATGATGTACTCCGTTGGCTTATGAATAAAATTTCGAGTTCTTTTCATTATGACTCAATTTTGATTCTGAGCATATTACTTTGTGACTACGATGGCTGGGCCATCAATATTAATTCAAGGACATGGAATAGCCCAAGTTCCACTTGTCAAATGGCACATTGATTACAGTTGTCACAGAAACTCTCTATGCTCTTAGGGCAAATCGTACCCTATGAATAGCCAACAAATTCCATGCGACAATGCATGTAGAGAACGGAAATGAGTTCCTTTGCATCACCTCTAATGATTGCGAACAAAGACGCATCTTAGAGAAGTTTATGTGTCTCTCTAGTGGACTCTGTGTCACTATTCAAGCTATTAATCCAATAAAGTTACGAGAGAAGATCTCTTGGATTTAGACACATTTTGGCTTTGTCACGACATGATAGATCATCCTAGTCATGATATGATGATCCGTCTACAAAAGACTTCACATGGACATCATTTCTCTCGAGCGAAACGAAGCATGAATCAAAAGTTGATTTCCTGGACTAAGTGTGACCAACGCTGCTGCCTAGGGCACTGCCTCCGTCCACCACCAGCCTAGGGCTGGCGCAGTCCCTATCCATGACGCCATGGATGGCGTCCATCATGGTGATGGCGCCCCAGGTGATGATGCAATCACCAACTTGCTTCAAATAGCGCTTTAGATGCTCAGGCCTAACCAAAATACTCAATGGTTGCTTCTAAGACCTCTCGCTCGTTTTACAAAACCCGTTCCTTAGGGAAATTAGGACTGAGACCGTCCTATGCAAAGGATATGACAATACTCATTATGTTCTTACAATGAATCCGTAGGGATTTTGTTGATTGATTCAACCAACATGCGGACGCTTAAATATTTCATGATATTGGTTGACACGCAAACACGCTGGTCACGTGTTGTGCCATTGTCCACCTATAAATGCTGCTTATGCTACACTCCTAGCACATATCATATGACAATGGGCTCACTCCCCAGATCATCCTATTCAGTCAATTGGATTTGACTATGCTGGAGAGTTTACATCGAAAGACTTTCGATGGATATTGTAATGGGCTTGATGTTGGACATCACATTCCCATGTACACACCCAATTGGTCTCGCGGACACGACTACGATGGTAGTCCGAACATTGGTAATGCGCACCAATCTTCTTACATCCACTTGGGGTGATGCAATATCGCATGCAGCTATGCTAATTCGTCTACGACCCACTGCCACTCAATGTACCTCTGCGTTACAGCTAGTGACTGGGTACAAATATCGTACTTACGCATATTTGAGTGAGCCATTTATGTGCCAATTGCGCCGCCACAGCGCTCTACAATGGGTCCTTACAGACGAATGGGCAACTACGTTGGATTTGACTATGTCTCATCTTGATCCCTATTAAAGTGACGAGATCACACAAATATGCTGCAAACATGCCTGTAAGGAAGGACGTCCCTACGAGAGGACGTGGCGCCACCTACACGGAGGTAGGCATGGTGCCAAGGCCAAAGAGAGTGGCACTCTGGCGTTACAGGCCATGGCCCCAGCTAGGATGTGTGGAGAGGCCCGTGGGTTTGAAGGATACTTTGGCACATTCCAATCCTTTGATCATCAAGACTCAAAATCCGTCTCATTAGTATCTTCCGGGCTATGGTTATCGTTGGGGGATGCCTCAACGTCAGAACCTATTCCTGAGAATATAGAGCTCTATGAAAATTACACTAGTGTACATGAGACGTGGGATAGAAACTTCATCATAATTTATGATGTAGCTGCGCATTTCGTTGCGCATGAGTTTGTTGAGTCAGATGATATCGAACCACGCTCCGTTGATGAATGCATGCCAACATAGAGAGATTTGGCCTAAATGGAAAGATGCGATCCAGGTTAAGATGGATTCTCTAACGAAGAGGAAGGTTTTCAAGATAGAGATGCCAACACCTCCTAACATAAAACCTGTTGACTAATGGGTATTCATTAGAAAGCGTAGTGAGAAAAAGAGATGGTAATCTCGCCTTATGGCGCAAGGCTTCTCATAAAACGCCCTGGAATCGACTATGATGAGACATATTCTCTCGTAATGGATGTTATTGCACTCCACTACCTTATCAATTTGGTAGTTTCCGAATAACTGAACATGCAGCTTACAAATGTGGTCACTACGTATCTCTATAGGGATCTAGATACGGAATATACATGAAGGTTCATGGTAAACTTCATTTACCCAATTCAAGTGGCTCTAGACCACGGAGCGCGTTTACAATAAGGTTGAAACGCTCACTAAAGTGACTACTTGATTGGGAAGGGATATGCCCACGCGTTTCTATAACAAGTTTCGGATTCTATCGAGGTTCATGTTGGACATGATCTTTATTAGAAGCCCTTAAAGAGTTAAGGGAAACCGCTGAACACTTGAAATCTGAGTTTGAGATGAAGGATTTTGGGAGAACACGATTATGTCTCGGTTTAGAACTTGAGCATCGTGTCGATAGATGCTTAGGCATTTTGACAAGGTCAAGCCTTCAAGCACCCCCATGATCGTCCGTAGTCTTGATCCTGAAAAGGATCCTCTTCGTCGAAAGGATGATGACGAAGATGTGCTAGAGGCAAAAGTGAACTAGGTTCTATCTGAGGACAGTGAGGCAGACTTGTTTACTAAGTCATTGCCCAATTCCACGTTCGAGAAACATGTGGCAAGAATTGGCTTGCGGAAATTATTTGAACTCCCATGATCGTAGTCATCAGGGGGAGGTGCAGACATCAGGGGGAGATGTCTACATGTTCATCTCGAATCTTGAAGGGTGTGTTGTGCTCTTTTTCCCCTTCGACCGAGGTTATTTTTGTCCCACTGGGTTTTTGTTACTCGGCAAGGTTTTTAACGAGGCAACGAGAGAAGCACCGCGTTTGGGCAACACAAGGGGGAGTGTTGAAGGAAAACCTAATTTGTGTTTAGCCCAAACTCTAGGTTACTTGACCTAGTGGTAATAGGATTTAATTAGAAGGATCTAGAATCCTAATCAATGTAGAATTACTTTCCTTGTATGATTGAGATTCTATGCATTGTAATCCTCTATATAAAGAGGCCCCTATTATCAATGAAAACACACAGCGAATTTCTCTCAATTCCTGATTCCCTAAAACAGGTTCAAGGTTGCTCAATATCTTAGGTGAGAGAAGATTTTAAATCATTTGGAAAGGCATGTTAGATAAATTCAAATACCCTGGCCCGAAAAAGAAAAAATAAAGACTAGTTTAAGATTGTTGCCATATTAGGAAACACAAATAACCTCTAGCAATAAGAAATGGGATGAATTTTTAGAGTCCACAAACGAACAATAATCTGCAAACTCATCGAAGGAAGAAAATAGACAAGCTCACCTAGGGCAAAAATGAAAAAGGGGTAGAAGAATAAAGCGAGCTCATCCTTTCTAGCAGCTTCGAAATTCAATTGAGAATGATCGATCTGATTTGCAAAGCTGATGCACTCATTTTCTTAGGTGAATGGCAAAATCGTTAGGAATGAAACATTTTCAAGATGACATGTGCGTTTTCTCATTGTCAATTGGCCTTGTGAATTCTCGAAAAAAAAAAAAAAGGCCTTGTGAAGATAAAAACAGTTTGGTGGCTTAATGGCTAATTAGAGTCTTAAATTGACACTTATGATTACTTTTAGGGTCCTTGACCCAAAGCACCAAAATTAGCCAAAATTATTCCACTTACCCCAACAACAGATTTTTATTTCTGCTTACCAATTTCAAGTAAAATGACAATTTCACCCTCCTTATAATTGAGAAACTGCATCCATGCGATCAATCTCTCTCTCTCTCTCTCTCTCTCTCTCTCTCGCCGAGATATCAACGCCAGAGCTCCGGCAAAACCATAATGGTATCATTACAAACCGAAACGACATCATTGCAGACTTTACGAGCTCGCCGGCGCCGTTGAAGAAGAAGACGACGATCAAAGACACGGTACGATCGAGCTAGCGACGATCTGAAGGTGCACGATCCGAGAACCAGCGAATCCAACAGGAAGCCCTCTCTCTCTCTTCCTCCGATGAACCACGTCGTCCAATTTGGACTGGACGATTTGCTGAACTACGGCAGGCCTCTATCGACGACACCGAGCGCCCCATCATCTCTGGCTTGGCCTGCGATAGGGCCGGGTTGCCGCTGGAATCAATTTTTTGGTGCATTGAATACTGACCCAATCAACCTCGCCGCCGGGTAAGGTTGCTTCACTCCGGATCATCACCGGCTCTTCTGGTACTGGAAAGAGAGATGCAAATCAATTTTGGGTGCCCAAATCACTTTTTTTTTTTAGTCAACTATGGGCAGAAGTCCAAAATGAAAGAAAAATGAAAAAAAAAATAAAAAAAAAGGTTCTATTGGGGCAATAGAGGCCTGTTAAAGGTCTATTAGGGGGCAATAGACGTTTTAAATTGATATAATCTCCTCTTCTTTTTTTTTTCTGTAATCAAAGTTTTATTTGTCTAAATTTAGGGAGATTAGTTCTCATTCTTGCGACTGCAAGTCCTATTGGGGGGCAATAGATGTCTATTAGGGGGCAATGGGCCTCTATTGCTCCTCTATTAGGGGCAATAGATGTCTATTGGGTGCAAAAAAAACTTTCCGGTGAGATTTTCAACAAATGCAGGTGGGGGGCGTCTCGGTCACCGGAATCCGGCGACGGTATTCTGGAGAAAGTTGACATGATTCCGGCGACCGTTGATCGGACTCCGGCGGCCGGTGACCAAGCTCCGGCGAAGTCTTGAGACGGTCACCGGATTCCGGCGACCGTATTCTGGAGAAAGTTGACATGATTCCGGCGACCGTTGATCGGACTCCGGCGGCCGGTGACCAAGCTCCGGCGAAGTCTTGGTTTCTCTCTCTTCCATTTTCTTTCTCTCTCTCTCTCTTCCATTTTCTTTCTCTCGCTCTCTCTAAGTAACAAAGAGGTGAGGGTAAAATGGTATTAAAAAAATTAAATTTAAAAAAAAAAATCTTAATGGGGTAAGTGAGAAAAAAATCTCTAAAAATGGGGTAAATGGACAAAAAACCTTAATTTTAATAAAACTAAAGGAAATGGTCGGTATGGAGATTGGACTGAACTAGTACTTGCTTCCAACTCTCAGGCCCCTATGCCCTTCCTCTGATCTAGATATTGCCAGAGCAAGTTTAGATATGGGCTCGCAAGACAATGTAGATCTGAGTTTGAAGTGGATTAAGTGTAGATAGACCTATAAATAGACCATATTTTGATCCGCATCCGTGGTTATTAAACAGGTTTAGATAGAAAATTTGATTCGTTAATTTTCGGATTCATTAATCTATTTATTTAACAGATCAAACACGGATTTAGGTTGATCTGATCTGTTAATAATCTGGTCCGTTTTTATAATAATTGAATATTATTTTTTGAATCAATAAAATATTATTTTCAAAATATTAAATATAAAATATTAAGAATAAGTATTAGTTTTAAATATAAAATAATAATAAATATACATATATTATATAAAAATAATAATAAATAATAATAATAAAATTGCGGAAACCTAAAAGACGGAGTCTTCTTCGTTAAGCTTCCAATATGGGAAATATGGGATAATTAAGGGTACTATCGGAATATAAGAATATGAAGTTGAAGCTTATTGATGTCTATGTTCTTTTTGTTCTCTTATCCACAAACATCAATGAAGTATTGCTTTGGTTAAGAGAACAAACTAATAAGTATTATAAACTAAGGTTCTCTAAACTAATATGTAATTCAATTTTTGGCGATATTCTTCATTTTATTTTAATATTTTATTACTGTTTCATGAAGTATCATAATAAAAATTTAATAATATTATTTAAAAATTAAAAATATTTGTTATTATAAACGGATCGGATTAGCAAATCAGGTATCCGTTAATGCGCCGGATACGGATTTGGATTGAGCTATCAACAATCTGCCGGATTAAAAAAATTATTACCAAATGAATTCAGGTCTAAGTCAATTCGCTCTAAACCCCCGGTCCATTTACAAGTCTAAGTCTAAGTGTAGAGGAGACTGATTTTGATTTTAGAGTGAAGTGAGAGCTCCTCCTCTCCTCCCAGAGTCCCAGTGTTTGACCCTATAGGCTGTGGAAATAAATTATAGGTATGCCGGCAAAGGAAAGTCAATGCTCTAATACATGTCAACCTAATAGGCCGCTATACTTTGATTTCCGAGTTCCAGAAAAGATGTCTCGAGTAAAAAGTGGGAGACAATGTGGAGACACAACATATGTGTGTGTGTGTGTGTCTATCCCAAAGTGGATCCCAACACAACACACATTTTAATGTATTTGGTGGCTTATTTTTACTATGACACACTCTATAGCCAGATATAATCCATATTGGATGGAAAGGTCTTAGTATTTTCTTGTTCCAAATCATATGTCAATAGACCAAATTGGCAAGCTAAAAATATTTTCTATAGTTATCGTAATCCTCAATTAACTGTAAACAGTATATATTATCACTTTGATAAATTATTTTGTTTCATGATCATTAACTTTTGGAAGAATTGAGTTGTTGTGGTTGATGGTGTTAAGGAAATTAAAGTCAAGTAAGAGCATCTTTACCAATGCTAACTATTTTTTAGTCAAATTTTAGCCAAAGCTAGCCATTTTAGAAATACATCTGCATCAGTGCTCTCTATTTTAGCTAGTTTTGAATTTATATTATTTTTTAAATGAAGATTAAATAATTTAAATGTATTTATAAATTACATAAAATAACTCAAAATGAATGTTTTAAATTATAAGAGTCTCATCTCGCTCTCTATATTTAGGAGCGAGATAGCTAAAAGTTATAATAGAGAGCCACTTAAGAGTCTGGTGCAGCTGCTAAAATAGATAAAAAGCTAAACATGCTATCTAAAATAGCTAAGGAGTCAAAGTAGAGAGTCTGCTAAAGATGCTCTAAGACATTGAATATTGTGATAAGTTTGATTCTTGCATAGTTATTCTGATTAATTAGTTTTCCATATGTATATGAATGCAAAGTAGGAAACAATTGTATAGGGCTCTAATTTAGGATCTTAATTGCCTTATGTATTGTATAAATTGTCAGTGTCTCTATTCAATATACAAAAATTTTACCAAATTCTTTCATGGTATCAGAGCAACCACTCTCCTGGCAACCAACTAAAAAAAAAAAAATCTCTTTGCTTCAAACGTAGCACAATCATCCCTCTTCCCTCTAACACCCATGGAAAAAAAACAAGCCCAGAAACTAAAAATCTCAGCCAAGCCTGAAGGTAACAAATATGAGAATCCAGATGATTCTTTCTACCTATGCCTTAAATTGAAAAAGGCAAACTCCACCAATGGAAGAAAAGACCACCAAGATCATAGAAGTTTTGCTCCTAAGGTCAATCTTGTTGACACCAATACAACAACAACAATTCCTACCTCTTACGCACTCATAGGTGAACAGTACCATAACCTCATGGCTCTTCTTGATAACAACACACCAACTCCTATGACCAATCATGTTGGCGGTTCGTCTACTATGAATGACCTCTCAGGTATGGCCTTTTGTGCCTCTGTTGTTGTTGATGATGATACGAGTTGGATACTTGACACTGGAGCCACATATCATATGATTTCCTCTTCAAAATTGCTGAGCACATCCACTCCTGTTACAAACCGAACGGTACACCTTCCTAATGGTGCACTTGCTCCTGTCACACATACTGGCAGCATCCATTTTGCAGATTTTGTGCTACATAATGTGCTTTGTGTTCCATCTTTTAGATTGAACTTAATTTATGTTAGCAAGCTTACCAGAAATTCACATTGCCATGCCATCTTTGATGATGATATTTGTATGATTTAGGACCGACGATCAGGGAAGTGATTGGGATAGGAACTGAACAAGGGGGACTTTACTACCTTGATACCTCGCACAACAAAGGATGCAATTCAGCTACCACAACCCATTCTCCTCGACTCTGGCATCAACGCCTTGGTCATCTTTCCAATAAAAGTTTTCATTCAATTTCTTATTATGTTAAAGACATAAATTTTTGCAATATTGATGATTGTTTGGTTTGCCCATTAGCTAAACAGACTCGTTCTCAGTTTTCATTGAGTTCCATAAACACTCATGCACCATTTGAACTAATCCATGCTGATATTTGGGGAGGGTATCATGTTCCTACCATCATTGGAGCAAAATATTTTCTCACTATTGTTGATAATTATACACGTTGCACATGGATCTATTTGATGCATCATAAATCAGACACACATCAATATCTCACCTCATTCATTAATCTTATTGAAACACAATTTTCTCTCAAGGTTAAAATTCTTCACAGTGATAATGTCCCTGAATTCAAAATGACAAATTTTTATTCCAACAAAGGCATCATTCACCAAACCAGTTGTGTTTCTACTCCACAACAAAATGGAGTAGCTAAGAGGAAACATCGCCACCTCCTCAATGTAGCCCGAGCCTTATTATTTCAAGCCAACCTTCCTAAGAAATTTTGGGGGGATGCCATCTTGACTGCCACATACCTTATCAATGGCACCCCAACACAAATCCTTAAAGGTAAAACACCATTTGAGTTACTTTTCCATAAACAGCCCACTTATAGTCATTTGTGGGCTTTTGGGTGCTTATGTTTTGCCTCCACACATCATCATCGTCCCACAAAATTTGATGCAAGAGCCACACGTTGCATCTTCCTTGGGTATCCATATGGCCAAAAGGGTTATCGAGTTTATGACACTGCAACGGGTAAAGTATTTGTCTCTCGTGATGTCTTGTTTCATGAAACTATTTTTCCTTTCTCATCTTCCGCTGCAGATTCCCTTCTTGTGCTTCCTCAAATTCAAATTCAAGAACCATCATATGATGACAACATCCCTACTTCTATTCCTTCTAACACAAATACTTCTCCATCGCTGGGTTTACCCTCTCTCGAGGCTCTTGATGAAGACGTCTACATGTCTTTACCTCCTGGTTTTGGACGAAAGGGGGAGACACGAGTATGCAAACTCCACAAATCATTGTATGGGCTCAAACAAGCTTCTCGCCAATGGTTTATTAAACTTTCTTCAGCTCTCAAACAAGCTAGATATCAACAATCAAAAGTAGATTATTCATTGTTCGTCCAATCCCAAGATGGTAAATTCACTGCTCTACTTGTTTATGTAGACGATGTTATTTTGTAGGAAATAACTTACAAGACATTGAAGCCACCAAGTTATTTCTAAGAAAGTATTTTAAATTGAAAGATCTTGGTCAATTAAAATACTTTCTAGGGTATTACACTCTCACAAAGAAAGTATGCCCTTGAAATTCTTGAAGATGCTGGCTATCTTGGTGATCTTGGTGCAAAGCCATCCACCTTTCCTATGGAGCAGAATTTGTCTCTTAGCAAATATGTTGGTGATTACATTAGTGATCCTTCTTCATATCAGAGGCTTATTGGAATACTAATTTACTTGATCATCACACGGCCTGACTTGGTATATGTAGTTCATATTCTTAGTCAATTCATGGATAAGCCACGAGTTCCACACTTAGAAGCAGCTCATCGAGTCTTGGGATATGTTAAGAACACTCCGGGTCAAGGAATTTTATTTTCTTCAGCTAGTCCAATTCAATTAAATGCTTTTTGTGATGCAGATTGGGCTAGATGTCGAGACACTCGACGCTTCATTACTAGATATTACATATTTCTTGGAAAATCATTAGTTTCCTGGAAAACCAAGAAGCAAACTACAGTGTCGCGATCTAGTGCGGAAGCTGAATATTGATCTGTGGCTGCAACTTGTTGTGAGATTACTTGGTTGAAGTATCTTTTGCAAGACTTAGGCATCAAGCATTCACTTCCTATCAAGTTATATTGCGACAACCAAGCAACCCTCCACATTGCTTCCAATCCAGTTTTCCATGAACAGACAAAGTACATCGAGATTGATTGTCACCTTGTACGAGAAAAGATTCAAGAAGGGATGATCAAAACAGCTCACATATCCACTACAAATCAGCCAGCTGACATTTTCACAAAATCATTGAGTTCTTCTAAGTTCATGACTTTACTTGGCAAGTTGAGAATCATTAACATACATTCTAACTTGAGAGGGAGTGTTAAGGAAAGTAAAGTCAAGTAAGGCATTGAATATTGTGATCAACTTGATTCTTGCATAGTTATTTTGATTAATTAGTTTTCCATATGTATATGAATGTAAAGAAGGAAACAATTGTGCAGGGCTCTAATTTAGGATCTTAATTGCCTTATGTATTGTATAAATTGTCAGTGTCTCTATTCAATGAATATACAAGAATTTCACCAAATTCTTTCAGACTCTTAAGTGAAAGCAAATGAAGGCAATTTTCATCACTCAAATACACATGTCAAGTAAACTACTTCATGGTGACCGGCAATTAATGTATCTGCTCAAATGTGAGAGAAACTTGGGGAGAATAAGAGGGTGCTAAAAGAATATGAGGGGCGCAAAACGACTAATACTAGGGTTATAGATAAGATAAGTTGACTCGTAAAAGTTAATGTGAAGCCATTAGGTCAAATACATTAGCCTATTGATGAACAAGAACTCGCAGGATTTATGGAAAAAGTTGAGGTTAATAGTGAAGTTCGATATTGCTCAATTGACATGATGATGGCCGGGGTAGTCAACCTCAATATTGCAATTACAATTAAGGTGTATTTAAATGGAAAAGGAGATCAATCATGTGGGACTCTAAACTGAGAAAGTCACAATGTTTTCATACACTAAAAATTTGGGACCTTTCGGTTTGGGACTTTCGGGATTGTCGTAGGAAGCCACACTACTATATGTAATTATGTATATCTCTTTACGACCCTAAGAAAATTCAATTCTAAATTTGTAGACTACTTTGAATTTAGGATGAACTTTTTCCTTGCTCGTGCATAAATATATACACCCCTCTTAATTTTATAGTCAAGACAATAGAGAAGTGATGAGGAAATTGGTTCATTTATTTTTAACTTATAAAAACCAGCCCCTATTTTCCAGTCAAAGAATCTAATAATCCGTTCTCGTGCCAAATATAAAAGTGGCCGGTTTTTATAAGCGAGCAATTTCACGCCGACTACCCTTTTCACAATTTCAAGGTGCTCATATATATATATATATATATATATATATATATATATAGTGTACGTAAATGGTGTTCCAATTTTTTTACTAGTAGTAAGAACGATCACTACAAAGCTTTCTCATCATGTTTTAGGAGAAACAAAGTTTGTGACGGATGGTTTTGCTTCGCTTGTTCGTTTTTCTTTTTATCAAAGGCGTTATTGGCTTTGTCGCCACACACGTCCACGAACTAATGTGATCCTCCACCATAGAGGTAGATAACAAGTTATTTGCAGCAGTAAACTAGAAGAAATGAATTGAAGTTGTCTGTTGGTCTATATATCATATGGTGCAAATAATATGGATTGTTCTCGACTCTGTAATTCATGTTTGTGCTTTTAAACTGTGCATATATATGGCATTAGGTCAACCTACATCCACTAATTGATTCAATTAAGTCAACACTAGCATGAACTTGGACATGTCTCTTTTTCAATATATATGAAAAGGCCATGCACTTACTCCTAATACTACTTTTGGGGTTTTGGATGGACAGAATTGGAGTTTGGACCAACAAAGGAAAAAAGGAGAGAGCTGGATTCAAAGCACCAATCTATTTTCAAAATCTACTGTTAGGTCGGCAAGCACTACCGGACATGATGAATTAAGGAGGGCTCTTCATTGTCCATCCCGGCCCCCCTTTTATTGGAGAGGAGAAGCAATTTCTTCGATGCATTCCAGTTTCCACTCACTTAATTTCTCTAACACCATCTTTTAATCAAATGTGGAATCGACCATTCCTATTCGATCATCAGATACATTTATTAAGAAGCCAAAAACTGATGTATATTGTGTAACTAGCTGCCCAAGTAAAGCAAAATATATGTTGGCCATCAGCACATTGCACATGTATAGGCATGAATGCTTCTACTGCCTACTGCCGAAGAGGAGTGACAGTTTAGTTATTTGTAATAACTAATATCATGAAATTTACAAATTTAAATCTCATTAACATTATGAAATGGGTGGAGTAAAAAAAAAAAAACCATCACTGCTTCTACTTCATGATCCTAGTAACTCAACATGTCCGAAGTTGCGTGTGTGTGTGTATCCCTATGCAAATGAAATGCAAACCCAATGAGATTAGTGCCACTAGTTGCAAAGTTCAAATTCCCTCCCCCCACAACATTATAAGCAAATAGGTTAATTTTACAATGGTTACTCGGGGGAGGTTCTCTCATTCATATAGAGAGTCGGTGGTGTTTTTTCCCGCTCATGGGTGTTTTTTCTCCAATTTGAGGTTGTTTACCTCTATTTTGTCTTTCCTGTTTTCCCCTTTCTGTTTGGTGTTTCCCTTTTTGGTTTGAATTCTAGTGTGTTCCTCTTCCCCCGATTTTGCCCCGAGCTCGTCTCCAATTTGAGGTTGTTTTCCTCTATTTTGTCTTTCCTGTTTTCCCCTTTCTGTTTGGTGTTTCCCTTTTTGGTTTGAATTCTAGTGTGTTCCTCTTCCCCCAAAACTCCTTTTCCCAGTTCCATCCTTCTTCATCTCAAACCACTCGTTGGTCTTGTTTGTCGCCGACTCTTAACATTTTCCTTCTGCCCTTGATTGTCTATATGCTCGCTCCTTAGAGCTCTACAGTGTTTGCCCACTAGTGCACAAAAATTCGTTTCAGTGGTGCAACAAGGGATTGAACACCCTTTTGGGTACCTGTCCGGCTGTCCCTTCAATCCCTTTGTGGACCTCCCACTCCGAGTTCTCTCGATCTCTCGCCAAATCATGATGCTATTTGCAACTTTCTTCACGCCGGCGCCGATGATGCTTCTACGTTCTTCTCACTATTGTTGGGTGGCCTAAGTTGTGGGCTCGCCTAAGTTGCTTCGTTGGGCCCTTATAGCCTGGTTTTGTTTCTGTTTGTATTTGGTGTCCCAGTTAGGTCCTCTTGTGTAATTTTAATTGTCTCTCTCTTCTCGGAAACAAAAACAAAAAAACTGGAGAGAATTTTATAAATGGTCGCTCAACTATGACTCATTCGACACTTTGATCACTCAAGTTTCAAATATATCACTTTGGTCACTCAATTATTACACTATCAATCACTTTAATCACCCAAGGAGTATGTTTTTTCTCACTTTAATCACTTCTCTTGATCATTCTAATACATATTTCTCAATTTTTCACAATTGATTGGATAAAAATATCATTAATATTGTGGAAAATAATAATTTTTTTTAATAAAAAAAAAATTAACAAAGTGACTAAAGTGATTGACAGTGTAATAGTTGAGTGACCAAAGTAATATATTTGAAACTTCAATGACTTTGATCACTCAAGTTTCAAATATATCACTTTGGTCACTCAACTATTACACTGTCAATCACTTTAGTCACCCAAGGAGTATTTTTTTCTCACTTTAATCACTTCTCTCAATCATTCTAATTAAGGCTGTCAATGGGTCGTGTCGGGTCAAGCTATTTGTCGTGTCGCAAGAGACAAACCCAAACCCAACCCATTTAATAATCGTGTCAAAAATTTAAACTCAAACCCATTCTATTTATTAAACGGGTTACCCGCTTCCAACCCGCTTAACCCATTTAATAAATATGTCGTGTAGTGTTAGACAAAATGACTCATTTAAAGGTTAACAATACGACCCATTTAACTAAAAAAAATGCATAAATTGATTAAATTCGCTAAAAACTCCACAAGATAAAGAATATAAATAATTATATATAATTCATAAATAATTAAATCCAATAATTATAAAGCAAAATATTTCAAATTGTTTAATCCTATGATCAAATACTCCCAACGTCCAAAATTTCAAAAAAAAAGTACAGCATAATTGAGTTATACGGGTTCACTTCGTGTTGGCGGGTTGACCCGTGGCCGACCCATTTATTAAATGGGTCATGGCGGGTCGACCCGCGGCCGACCCGCTTTTTAATCGTGCGGGTTCAACCTGCTTTATTTCGTGCGGGTTTCGAGTCGTGTTATCAGGTCGTGTCGGAATTGACAGCCCTAATTCTAATACATATTTCTCAATTTTTCACAATTGATTGGATAAAAATATCATTAATATTGTGGCAAATACATTTTTTGTTTAATAAAAAAATTAACAAAGTGACTAAAGTGATCGACAGTGTAATAGTTGAGTGATCAAAGTAATATATTTGAAACTTCAATGACCAAAGTGTCGAATGAGTCATAGTTGAGTAACCATTTGTGAAATTTTCCCAAAAAACTAAGACAAGCATTCTCATGTAAAAGCTAATTCACACTCTTGACAATGATGACGACGGGTAGATAGAGAAAGTGCTCCATCCTTGAAGCCATAACCCATTTTTATCCCAACTTCTACCAAGAGAAAATCTCTTCGTCGACAACATGGCATTGGACATTTGGACTTGCATTCAATCATCTGGTCCGATATGCGGTGGCAACGCAGAGCATTATAGTTCATCATATTCAATATTTGCTAGTTAAACGACCATTTGTTTTCACTAAATAGTGCCTCTTAGAGCATCTCCAACAGAATACTTATTTCAAAAAAAAATTGAAATTTAACTAGTTTTAGGCTAAGTTTGATCTGCAACAGACTAGCTAAACAAAAGCTAAATTTAGCTTTAGCTAAAAGACCTAGCTATATTTAGCTAGAGAGGAGAGAGAATTTAACTAAAAGTTAAATTTAACTTGAGTTTTAGGTATTTGCTGGAGCATAACTCAATATTCAACTAGCTATATTCCAATTTTAGCTACTTTTAGCTATCCAGATAACTATCACTGTTGGAGATGCTCTTAGTTTGCCATTAGGCTTGCACAGACTTGTTCTATTCAGTGCGTCTCACCAGTTTCCTTCCTCAAAACTTGTAGCCGTTCCTCCAGTATAACTATTACACCATTTACCATAAAAGCTATAAACATCCAACAAACAACACTTCTTCCCACGTCCCAGCTCCCAACAGTCTGATGCCAGGTATAGCTTTGCGCCTGCCAGTCTTGACTTCATTCAAATCCTGGCAAGTTCCACTTTCCGTGAGAATTTCGGACGAAGCATTTTTAAGGGTATGCATCATATATTCCTATTCTTCAGTGTAATGTCTCTCGTACTTTGTAATGAAACAGGCTGCTCTCTTATCTGAGATAAGAGGATCGAGACCTGCTCAGTTGCTATATCTAGCCTCTCCCTAGACTTTGCAGATTCTGTTACCAGAGTTGAGACTATACTTTGTAACAGCTGTATTCTTTCTGCATGATCACTTGGAACACTATGAAGGAGTTTTGCAGAAGGCATGCTGATCCGACGCCAACGGACAGGAAGATATCTATCCGGGATCTGAAAGCAATTTCCCGTTGAGAGAACTCGAAGTGCATGCCGACAAAGGGTCCCTGAGAACTCAAAATGATGGCAGCTGCAACTTATGATGCCTTCCCGAGGAACCCAATACACTTGTCGGCCTCCATCACTTTTTGTGTGATGTCGAACAAGAAAACCATCATCCATTTGGAAAGATGCATAGTGAGCAGCCAAAACAAGTTGTTCTTGAAGCTTAGAGAATGCATAAGGAGTAAGAACTGAGGCAGCATGGGATTCCATTGGTGCTCCTGTTTTCAGGCATATGTTTTGGAGATTCTGTTGCATTGTTTGTTGTTCTCCAGCTTGATCTTTAAAATCCACAGCAACAGCCACCTGCTCATGCAAATCACACTAATTAATAGTAGACAGAAGCTTTTCCACCAAAGAAAGGAAATGCCTCGCGCTCTACATCATGAGAAATGCAGAAGCTAAGATAAAATTAGTGGACTTATGAACTTGAGAGCTTCTCTTCAGAGAGAGATGTGGCTGTAAAAGTTGCTACTTTGATGATGTATATACTAAATGCACATAGATAAGTTTCATAGTCCAGATTCCAACAAGATAGGCTATCCACAAGTAGAAAATATATATACATATATATTTATATCTTTTCAAAATATAAAAATATAAAAAAACTACCTTCAAGGAAATTTAGTTCAAAGGTATGGACAGTCCCTGTGGTTTGGAATGATATACAACGTTGGAGAAATGTGCTGCTTGAGGTTGTTACTGATTTTTTTTCTTTCTTTTTTGTTTAACTTGTATTAAAAAGGAAAAAAGTATAAACACTAATGTACCGTTGGTCCACAAAAGAACCAACCGTTAACCAGCACAATTATAGAAACGAGAAGTTACAAAGAGGGAATTGAAAGAAACATACAAATACAATACTTGCCTCTACAGTAAGTTGGATGGGGGCATTCAAATTCTCTCTTCCTTATTCCACCCCCCTATGATAGTTTCATTTCTGTAGATACTCAATCAAATCTAAGTGTTGAGTCATCCAACTGGATCAGACAAATAGACAGTTTCAAAGTGTTTAGATTTTCATGACAAGCCATCTGTTTGTTGATACAGTAGATGACTATAGTAACTCCAAACTTACTAATTATGTTCTTTTTTTTTTCTCTTTCTTTAGTGGAGTTGATTTCATATAGTGATTTGCAAAATGAATGGGTAGCACTACAGTGTGGGAAGGAAAAAATCAGAAAGAACTTGGATGGTCAAATATTGTTCCATGTATCACCCAAGCATGGACTCTCAGGAAAAATTCAATTCAAATCAATGTCCATTTATGGTCCCTCATACTTGGTAGCTGTACTTTAAAGATTTAAATTAGCTGACAATTTGGCCGTTCCATTGGCTGCTTCACCGAGCAAGCTTAAATATTTTCCATTTTCAGAATAAAAAAGTAGATATCCCATTGACCACAAGAAGTTATTGCAGCTCTACACTTCTCCTTCATTGTTACTGCTATTGTTTAACTTACAAATTGTGCCTCTGTTTGTGTGTGTGTGTCTGTGTGTGTGCGGTGGGGGTGCGGGCTTGGGTTTTCCACATAGGGGCAATACACTGATAAACATGTTATTACATGCTGCAAAACATGAGATTTTCAAAAACCAAAAGAGGTTGCATAGAAAGTATAAGCTATATTATAATCTTTAAATGGTATATAAGAGTGTTTTGAAAACAAGTAGAATACAGAAATTAATCTCACTTGGTTGTAGATAGAAAGAGAGGACAACATACTTGTTCAATGAAGTGCGCCAGCCGAGTTTGTGCACTCAAAAATCGTTGGATGAATGCATTAATTGACTTCGACTGACCAATTGTAGCCATTCCTGCAAAGAAATGGCTTCTCAAGAATGGTAGAGCCCAAAGTGAGCGTAGGCCATACAAGTTGACTATGTGCCTGTTTGAGTGAAGCCCAAAAGAATTTACCAAGTCCCTCCACCCTAGTTCGAAATCCTCTATGGACTCCAAATTGTAAATGCGATAAAACTCACTCTTCCACTCATTGTAACGTTCACCCAAAACAGCATTGAACCAGGAAGGAAACTTCGCAACTATCATCCATACGCATAGTGCGTGTTTAGTTGTTGGCATCTCCGCACTTATTGCTTCTTTCAGAAATAAATTTTGATCAGTTAATATGGTCCGTGGTGCCTTCCCATACATGAACCCCAGGAATGCCTTCAATAGATTTCAATACAAAACAGAAAACCACAGTAAATCTGGGAACAATAGAATTATTCATAAAGATATACATGCTGCATGTGCTAGATACCAACAGTAAAAGAAGATTCAAACCCATATAAATATTATTTCAAACTGGCTAACTGGAAAATACCCTATACAGACATTGAAAACATAAGAGGGTATGATCTGCATTTACTAAGCAGTAAGAAAAAGTTCCCAATTCATATGAATTGGACAACATAAATCTGATACACAACATGCTCCCTAGTACTCTAACAGTTGTAATATGAAATTTCAAGAAATTACTTGATCCAAGGGAAAAAAAAATAAGAAAAAGAAAAGAGAAGATTCCATTTCAAATTTTGAATCAATCACTCGGCCAAAATCCTTTATACATGGTCAAAACCTGACAGGCCAATCCTTAAGAGACTACCTGCCAATTTAAAGTTATCTAACCCCCCCCCCCCCCCCCATCCTAATCAGAATATTCTACATTCTGACATGCTCCCCTATCAAAATTAACTGATTTGTCCAAGTTAACTTAACTACATAAAATACCATATGTGCAATATAAGGTGATGGGATAGATGATTGAAGCAAAATAACACACACACACACACACACACTTGCAATATAAGGTGATGGGATAGATTGAAGCAAAATAACAGAGAGACACACACACACGTGTGTGTGTATTGTGACTCACCTTCAGTGCCCATGAAAATGACCTTACACTTTCCTCTCGTAGAAGCACACAGCCAAAGAAGCAAGGCATACCATAATTATTTATTCCAACCCATATCCCAAGTGGCATGTCAAATGCAGTTAAGCGATGAGTGGTATCAAACACTACTGCATCTCCAAATATCTCATATGACTGTACTGAGGATGCATATGACCATGCAATATTCTCTAATCTGTTCTTGGAGTCAATTGTGTACTCAAATTTGAAGTTCGGATCTTTCTCCTTGATGTTTCTGCACATTCTTAACAAGTCTATGCTCTCCTCTTCCGGATCTAATTTCCTAAATGACTGGAGCAAATTTCTCACATCCTTTTCAGTAAAGGGTAAATAACCTGGTTCAACACACTTCTCAAGCTCCATGAGCCTCATCATTTGCTGTACTGAAATTCCTGTCTTGGCAAACATAAGGATCCGGCTCTTATCAGACTCGGATATAGTTCGGTATGCAGGAAGGAAACGAACTTGGTTTGGTTCCAAAAGTTCATGATTATGGTGGTTCGCAAAACCCGTGACACGCCATTCTGATGCACCTAATTCTGTTGTCTTGCTTATCCGCATGTATGCTTGACATCCACACCGGGAGGATTTTCTATTTCTTTGAGGCTTACTTTCGTTGGAGGTTTTACTCGGAGTGTTTCCAGCACGGTGGCAGACAAAGTAGCGTCTTGTAAGTCCCTTGCCCACCCCATCTTTTCCCTCCGTACGGTGTCGCCGGATTGAGAATCCACATTGCTTTGCAAATTCACTGTAGTACTCATAAGCTGCATCATGAGTAGCAAACCTTTTTCCAATATACGGAATCACATCGTTTGTGGTCTCTAGTGAAAGCCTAGTTTCATCAAGTGATTCCTCACTGCTGCTGGTATCATCCAAAGAGAAAGATCGTTGGTCTGAGGGATCATCATAAACCACTAACATTACTCCAGCCTCTTCAGACATTATTATACTCCCATTTTTGTGCTTAACGTGACTCTATGAGCTGCATCTGATATTGTAAACAAAACAAGTATTAATGACTGAATTCACGGAGTAGAAATATGGATACATTTTAAACCATGAAAACTTAGTAAACAGGCCATTTTGACATAATATACAGAAACTTATTAAACTGACCTTCAACACGCAAAAATAGACAAAAGGTAAAGCAGCTAGCATGCTAAAAATAAAAATGACAATTAGCCAAATTCCTTTTTTCTGCTGGACCTAAACTTCAATTGTTTTCTCTGCTTTAGCAGACTAATAATTCAAAAAAGAAAAAACACGAGGCCAATTACTTCCATTTAAACAACAAGTATACCTTCTTCTTCTGATGGAAATCCAATTGCCAAATTCTCAGTGAGCCACTTTCTCATCCGATATTCCTGAATGTGCAACACCTAACAGAGTGCAATGACAAGCAAGTTCCCCACGTCAGCACATATCGGAGCGATCAAATCCAAGAACAGAAGACCAACACTGAAACTGAGAGAAACAAGAGAGAGAGAGAGCCAAGGAAGTGCGTGTTACCGAAACTGAGAGAGAACGGCTTCAAAAGCTCCAATACTGAAGACCAAGTTTCAAGGCTTCAAGGGACAAAAATCCGAGAGATGATATTACAAATCTTTCAACGACATACCAGAAAAGCCTATAACTAAATCAGTGAGTCACTTACTTCCATACTAGGCCATTTGTGAGCATCAAAGAACAGAGAGCAATAGCCAAATCCAGACCATACAATTTGAGCTTCTTAGGTTCAAATTCGTCCCTGCAACATGAATTTCAATTTCCGATAAAAGATGAACCAAATTTGGAACATCATAACCCTAAACCATAATGTACCGATACAACGTTAAATGTAGAAAATAAGATGATATGAAACACAGAGAAATGAAGAAAAAAGCACAACACCTCGCGAAGAAGCTCTTGTCCTCCCACACCGTTCATTCTAGTTATATGTTTCAAAACATGGAGGGATTGGAGAATTCGGTGCCAGACCAAGGTGCACCGTTCGGCGAAATTGACGGAGGGATTCTGTCTCACCCAAATTCAAAACCCAGAGTAGAAGAAAAGTTTCATCTGCAAACCAAGTTCGGTTTTCCACTTAATCAACCTGGGCCAGTTTGGTGAGGACGATGACGAATACCATCTCCGTTTTTTATTATTTTTTATTTTCTATATTTTACATAGTTCAGCGAGAAAAAAAAAAAGGAAAAAAAAAAGAAAATGAATTAAAAATCCTTTGGTAGATTTATTATTGGGTCCTACGTTTGACGTATAACATTAAAATAGGTTAAAATTAATCTATTAAGGTATATTCTTTAACTAAAGGTTTAAAGGACTAAATTACTAAAATTTGACTAAATTCGTGTCCAACCCAAATTGTTAAAGGTTAAACGGCTATTTTTGAGGGTTAAAGTGCAAGATTAAGGGCTAAATATACCCCTTCATTTAGCGATATAGCTCTTAAAAAAAATTGAATCAGAAAGTGGGAAGTCCCACTTCATGTGATAAATTTTACATGCATATACATTGCATTTGTGAGTGTACATTCAAAGTATGAAATCAATGGTCTATACTAATGGCATAATCTGATGGCTATAAATGGTCAGATGACGTCAACAACTAGTTGTGCTAATGTCATCTAGTCGTTAACCACCACAGGTGGTCAAGTTGGTGAGAGCATCCAGGTGTGGAACCCCCATACCTGGGTTCGAATCCCACTGACACTTATTGGAGTTAAATCTCAATAT
This sequence comes from Rosa multiflora, assembly GCA_002564525.1. Lineage (NCBI taxonomy): Eukaryota > Viridiplantae > Streptophyta > Magnoliopsida > Rosales > Rosaceae > Rosa > Rosa multiflora. The sequence continues at coordinate 37,385 of BDJD01002202.1, forward strand.
ATTCTTGGTGGCCAGGGGGGAGGAAATGTTTTGACAAGATCCCCGAGCACGAATCTAGTCGTAATTTTTTTTTTTTACTACACTATAAAATTATAAATATATATCACCTCAACTTTATTTTTTCACATCTTCCGTATACTTCCTCATATGTATCTCTCTATTCTCAATCTTCAATTACTATAAGTAAGAATCTGATACAAAATAAGCGCATATATATATATATATATATAACATATTTAAATTTTTTAAATATATGTTAGGGCTATAATTTAACCTTGACAAGTTTGAGACGGTTGATGTCACATCGATGAATAGTAAAGCAAATCAAGGCTAAAATTTAGCCCCATGACTATTTTTAGCCTTGTGGGTTGGAGATGGCCTAACACCACCAAGAGAATTATGTTCCCATTAACCCAAAAACAAATATAAAAGATGATTTTGGCCACGGAAATTGAAAAATTACACCCTGCCACTGCACTAAACCCATTTCGCGATACAGTTCTGCATTTCAGTTTTCAAAAATTCTCTCGCTCTTGATTCTCAGATTCTCGCTCTCGATCTATCACTCCGGCAAAAACAAGAAACTCAACCATTGTCGGCGGTTCAGATTAAGATATCAACTGGGTTTGGCATTTCTCTGGCCTCGAGATTCATAAAAGTAAGAAAAAATTCAATCTCCGATTTCAGTTTTTAGATTCTGAAGTTTCTGTGAAATTGAATATGCGTTTTAAATTTGTTAATAGCCTAGATTTGGTTAATTGAGTTGGTAAATGAGAAGAATAGGATTTGCATGTGTGAAAATCTGTAAAATCTAGGGTTTGTGTTTCAAATATGTTATAAATTGATGCTTATTGAATGTTTTGTGTTAACTAGGCAACAAAAAATTGCAAAAGTGAATGAAAATAGACATGTATTGTGAGCTTATTGCAGATCAATAAACGCTTATTGCCCCCAATAGGGATTTATGGGGGTCAATAAGCACAGAAAGCTTGATTTTGAACGTCTTCAGTATATTTTGTGTTTATTAAGCATCAATAACCTATGAATGGTTAAAACTGAAGATTTTATGGAGGTTTATTTGGGGGGGGGGGGGGGGGGTTATTGGTGGGTAATAAAGGTTTAGAGTGTGTTTGGTGTATTTGTGCTTTTAAGAAAAGTTGGCTTATGTTTATTTCTGAGAATAAGTGGCTGAAAAGCAAAGCAACTGAATGGTTGGTAAACTGACTTTTTATAAGTGTTGTCTGTGGCAAAAGCAGTGGCAAAGTGTTTGGTAAACTCAAAACTGGCTTGTGCTTTATGTTTGTAGAATGACCAATTTGGACATGTGTCCTATTTTGCCTTGATTGATTGGTAATACAATGTAGTTTAAATGCTTTTGTTATCGTTAGTTTAATCTTTATTATGTCCTTACAAATTTTTCTTAACTACCCATTTTTATAAAGGGAAATGATGGAAAATGTCACTTTAGAGAGTAAAATGATAAAAATGTCACCTAGTTTCCCACTTGATAAAAATGTCCATTGTGAATCATTAGTAATATTAATTTAGTCCTTATGAATAATGAGATCATGTTAAAAAATGTCAGTTTTTAATTTTTTTGATTCTGATTCTGCCCCTAAAGGTAATAAACCTTTATAACCTTCCATTTCAAATCTGCGAGCTCAAATTTTCTCTCTCTTTTGATCAGAATGCTCCCGATTCGATTTGATAGGAGATCTCTTTATGAGTTTCTTTCTTCACCGCCCTCTCCGCTGGTAGCTTCCGATTTCTCTTTGTGTCCCTGAGACGATCTAGAATCTTAGCTTTGAGTAGTTTTGGAGCTTCCGCAGCTCTCCTCTTTTTCTTGATCTTTGGCTTCGTCGCTCTTCGTCTTGATCACGTCACTGTCTTCTTCTTCTTCGTCGACTCAATCCTTAGTTATAGTCTTTCTCTTGCTCGCTCTCTCTAGTTTTCTCTGATTTGATCGGTTAGCCTTCTCTCTGTGAATTTTTTAGTTTTCGATTTTGCAGTGTATTGTTGTTGTTTGTGTTAACTTCTATGATGATGATGTTTTCTGCTATTGCGGTACTATATGTGAAGTGTTCTATACTGTGATTCTTTTATCAATGATCTGTTTGTGTTATTCTGTTGATTCCTTAGTGGTGACATGGCCAGTTACATTTATAATATTGTTATTTTGTTCAGGAATTGTCAGTGACTTTGCAAGTAACACGTTTAATATTGTTTTTCTGTTCAATATTAACAGTTACTTTGGCAGTGACTTGTTTGTGTTGATTTCGTTGATTTCCTTAGTAATGACATGGCTAGTGATTTATTTTATTTTTGTGCAGTTGTTATGGATACTAGCTATGTTGTCAAGTTTATTTATTCTGGTGAAGCAGTGACAGTTCCATTATTGTAGAATTGGTCGTTTCTTCACCTATGCAATTCCATACGCTCTCGTTTTCCTGATTTGATTCAAGGCAAGTTCATGTTGAGGTACATTATTCCTCCAGATTCTACTTCATGCTTTCTAGAGAGTGAAGTTGATATGAAAATGATTTTTAGGAATTTGGTTCGTTACAATTCTGATTTTGTTGAAGTGTTTGTGACTGATTTGCCTTCGAGTAGTGAAAGTGTCGTGAGCAATATAGTGTGTGAGGATTCTAATACCATGCTTGAGGAGAATGATTATTTGGGGTGTTATAGGGCAGAGGCACCAAAGAGTTTTATGACAAAAGGTTGGGAGAGTTATATTCATTCTGAAGGCCAAAAGTTTGAGGGCGGGGTTGTTGAGTTTAGGGATAAGCTGCGTAAGTATGCGATAGAAATTGGCTTTTCATATGAGTTTGTTAGAAATGACAAGGTTCGTGTTATTGCTCAATGTTCTAAGAAACATTCTCAGGGCTGCAATTGGCTTGTGAAGGCTCATTTATGCAAGGCTAATGGTTTCTTTATGATTAAAAGGTTGGTTAATGTTCACACATGTCATGGTGTGATTCGTTTGCAGAAGAGTAAGATGATGCGATCCAAGGTTGTCAAGTCTATTGTGCTTGATAAGATTCGTG
>BDJD01002203.1:0-10711 GCA_002564525.1 Rosa multiflora
CCTCATCTTCTCAGATCGGGTCTCCAACGATCAGGCCCAGTGGCTCAAGCTCTCCTTTGAAAATCTCCAGGGACTCATCCAGAGCCGGAGCATCAAGATGGTGGACCATCTTGAGGCTGAAGATTCATCGATGCAAATGACTTGAACACCTCAGCTGCAATGTTGGCATGGTCTCCAACCTCAAGCTTAGACACCTTAAGCAAAACCTTAGAGCACAAATCAGTCAACCTTAGGCTTCAAACTATCTGGAAACCGATCCAAATGAACCAAATCCATCACAAGTTCCAATTTTTCAAGTACCGAAAACAAAACCCTAACATCAAACTCCCTCTCTTCGCTCTCGCAATCCTCACTATTCTTCAATACCTTGTGACCCGATTCAGCGTGGCGGAGCTTCAGTGACCGGCGAATCGACTGGAGGAGAGAGAAAAATGCCATAGGAGTGAAGAAAATGCAGACTGGAGAATTAGAGGAGAGAGAGGTAGAGCTTGAAGGCGGAGAGAGTGAAATGGGCCAGGCGAATCCATGGAGGCGGTGATGGGGCTGACCAGATTGGAGAGGGAGAGGGACTTGGCGGCGAGCTCGTCGGAGAAGCGGTCTATGGGATCAGGGTCATTGGCGTCGAAGAGGGTTTGGAGGCTGGGGAAAGTGGAATTGGAGATGGGTTGGGATTGGGTATTGGTGTTGATCTGACGGTCGAGGGAGAGCAGGTGGGTGTCGATTAGACATTTTTTTCTTTGGAAAAATTGTGTGAAATGATAAATTTAGCCCTTTAAGTGGGCCCCTCCGTCAAAGTAAACGTTCAAATTGGACGACACAGTAAAATTTGGACACGGCTGATCAAAATTGAAAGCACAAGGGTGTTGCCTATGAAATTGAAAGGGGAGGGACTAACATGATGTTGAATACAAACAACAGGGTAGTAAACTGAAATTTTTCCTTATAAATATATGTTTCTCAAGAATCAGAACTAAATTAACGATAATAAAATCGAAACCCTAGAATTGATAATTCATTGAAAACTCGAAATCATATCGAAGTGAGCTCGAACTTCATAGGTTACATTGACTCAATAGTTATATCTATCGAAAACTAGGGTCGATCCAATGGTCGGATCTTCCCGAATTGAAACCCGAATTTCCAAAACTTTGGAAAGTTCGTCGAATGGCTACCAAACTACACCCACATGCTAGTAACGATGAGTTCAGCCCAACAGACCAAAGCAGGAAACCAGGAACGACCGGACGCACTCCCATGGGCCGGCGACTCTGACCTCGAATCAGGTCACCAAAACTTATATCAAAATGTTTCTTACAACATCCCCAACAACTTTCTCAACTACAACATTGATCAATTTCAAGTCTACAAGTCGAAATTTACCTAGAAATCCCTAGATTTATCTTCGATCGTCAATTCTTCCTTTTCCGAGCGAATTGGACCTGGTAGCTGGGTGGGTTTGAACCACGAAGAAGAGAGCTTCACGATGTGGTTGGTGGTGCGGCCAGAAAATGAAGTTTCCGACCGGGTCTTGAAAACAGGTCAGCCGATCACCGCTGCAATCGTTGAACGCCTTCGCAACTGAGAGGAAGAGGAAGACTAGGCGGTTCAGATGGGACGACTGGTTTCACATCCTGAGGTGGCCGGAATCGGCGCCAGTGAAGTCGAGAAGTTTCAGCGCCAATTGCTCTTTCTTCGGTTCTCTCTCTCTCTTTCCCCCTCCCCCTCCTTCGACTTCCCAAAATGGAAGTCCCGAAAATAGTAAGTTTCCATTTCTAGAAACGTCTAATTATACTTAAAAGAATTTCCTAAAATTTACAAGACTACCACTGATTTTTAACCTTTATAATTTCTTCATTACAATTCCGATTTTAGCGTGCTTCATGTCTATGGATTCGATTTAACATGCTCTACAACTTTCTAGAATGAAGTTCCCTCGAATACTGAGCTGAACAAAAAGTCAACTTTTTGACCCATTGGAAGGACAAAATTAATGTAAAAAGTGAAACTTTTATTCGTTTACCATCCAAATGACCAGTAAACGGGTAAGTTTAGGCATAACATGAAGCCTAAAGAAATCTCGGGGGATGCATTCATCCAATGAAGGATCGTGATCCCAATCCCTAATAGAGCACTAGGTCAGTCACCTGCCAAAAGAAATCTACGGCACGTTTACTTACGTGGAATGAGAATGAAAATGAAGGGAATGATTCCGGTGTATGAGTTTTCCTTCGTTTAATCACATATAAAGGTTTTGGAATGGTCTTGGTCCCACCTCATTTTTAGGAATCGATTCCTAATTAACCTGAAATTTGATAAGAAAATGGGGTATGAGTTTAGGAATGCATTTTTTATACCCAAATATCCTTATGTATTTTCAATAACCCCAAATTACCTATAACCATAGAAATATGTATACTCCCTCATGGACATTTATTCACACTCATTTTACAATCCACACTCATTCTTTCCCTTTTTGATTGAAATTCTTATAAAAAGACAAAATTTAAGTTACTGAAAAATAAAACATGGAAAGACTGCAAAGGAATAATATCGGTATACAACTATCTATAGTGAGATTTTCTCTCGAAACCTAGCGGCTCTATCCCTAAACCCTAGCTATATATCTAGTCAGCGACTTTTGCCACCTTCACTTCTTCGCTTTCTCAATGACTTCAATCGACGCTGTCACTACCAATTTTACTGCCTCTCTGGCTCTTGTTGAAGGGGGTAACGCCCCAGATCTAGGGAAGATTGGAGGAGGTCTTGTTCGTCGATCTTCTCAATCTTTTCTTCTGGGGAAACTTCTCACTCGTCAACCTATTGACTCTAATGCTTTCAAATCGCATCTCTTCTGGACGTGGATGGTGGAGAAGGACTTCAGGATTCAAGAGAAGACTGACAACGGGTTCCTATTCTCCTTTGATTCGGTCCGGGATTGGAATAAGGTACTTAGGGGCGGTGTGTGGTGCTTTGACAGAGCCCCAACATGTCTGGAGGAGTATGATGGTGTTCTTCCCATCGCTGAAGTCCCTATGAAGCATGTTAGGATGTGGGTTAGGGTTTCTGGCATCCCTCCTTTCTACGAGGAACCTGACAACTTCATCCTCATTGGAAACTTGCTGGGAGGTTATCTGGACTACGGTAAGAGAAAGTTTCGAAAAGGTATTGTTCGAATTTTCTTCTCTCATGACATCTCCAAACTGTTATTCTTGAGTGAAGGGTTTTTCTGGCCCCAGGCATAGAGCCTATTCTGCAGTTCCAGTTTGAACATCTCAAAAGGAGATGTCCTCAGTATGGATTGATTACACATTCTGGGGCTAAAAGTGAGGAGCCCAATGCGGCTGTTTCTGCTCCTAGGGTTTTGAATTTTGGTGGTGGCCCCTCTACCTCAGGCGGTGCCTTCCCCTTCTTTGCTCAGACTACTCGATACATACTTATGCCTTCTTTTTCCTTGCTGAAAAAGAAGAAGCTAGTCATTCATCGTCTAGAGCACTCAACAACTGAAATTGCTGTTTCTCAGGATACCATGCACACCACGTCAGAGATAGAAGGTATGGATCAAGAGCTTGTGTTGCAGGAAAAGACCATTGGGATGTCCTCGGTGGAACCTTCTGAAACAGGTTCACAAGATCTTGCTACTACTTCTGCCATGCAAGTTGGGCAGAAGCAAACCTTGACCTATAAGAAAAGAGGTCGACAAGAGGCAACTGTCCCTTCTCCTGAGAAACTTAGAACCATTCTGGGTGGTAAGCTTCTCACACTTCATGCGGAAGCTCTTGGTTTGGCTGAACCTGAGGATGATGTCGCACTCGTGACACTGAAGAAGAGGTTGGGTAGACCGCTTAGAAGCAAGAACAAGGGTCCCTGGTCTCAAAAGAAGGTGGGATTGACCCCTTTACGTCTGTAGATACTGCTACTAGCAAGGCTATTTGCTACATCACCAAGCATAAGTAACACCCTCTTTGGGACACCCACAAGCCATGGTGAGGCCCAACCGAGACATGCATCTTGTAGCCGTATGTTCAAGCTATGCCACGATATCCGAAAGAGGCAAATACGTCGCCGGAAAGCCACCTTCCCGGCCTTGCCAACATGCCCTCACAACTAGGATTTTTAGACTAGAAATGGTGGTTTCTTGTCCTACATCGAAAACCATGTAAAGGAGATGGCTTCCTTCACCTATAAAAGGAATGCCTCCTCCCACAACTCAAGACACTCCATTACACACTTTGTAATCCCAAACACACATACTATAACATTCAAGTGGACGTAGTTTCCCGCTAAGGCGGGAAACGAACCACTATACTTCGCTTGTGTCATTCTCTCTCTCTCTCTCTCTTTCTCTCTCTCTTTATTTATCGTTAATTAGATCCCCACGGATCCAAACATTAACATTGGCGCCGTCTGTGGGAAGCCAACACAAAAGCTTCGTCACGTACCATGAACTTCAGTAAACATCAAATTAGGACTAGTCAACTCTGGTCAAATCCCACAAGGCTAAGGTCATCAAGGTCAACGCTGATGAGTCTTGGTTAACCTTGGTCAGCAAAAGTCAACGCTGCACCACAAAAAAAAAAAAAACACAATCATGCCAAAGTACTCTCGACACCCATTCCATCTTCAATCATCACCTCCGCTGAGCAAAACCTCCTCCGTTGGGCATCAGCGCCGAGCTTTCTCCTCCACTGAACTTCTCTTCCACTGAGCTTTCTCCTCCGTTGGGCATCAGCACCGAGCTTCTCCGCTGAGCAAAACCTCCGCTTAGTAGCACCGCCGTTGGCCAAATCTCCGCTCAGCACACCATGAGGCACCGCCAGATTCTAGCCTTGCTTTTTGTGGCACCGCCAACAAGAACCACCTCCATGTCCTTCGATCAAAGCTCCGCTAACCTCAGTGCACCGCCAAGCCTGCAGCAACCTTCGTTGCATTCAGTTACAGCGTCGACGCACCGCGTCATCGTCCAAGTGCAGCAACTCATCACCTTGAGCATATCAAGTCAAACGAACCGCCAACGTCCTCCGCTGTGGCACCACCGCCCAACATCCTCCTCTGAGGCACCACTGCCCAACTTCCGCCACTGAGCCTTTCTGGGCAACCATGTTCAATCCTTCTTCTCTTAGCACCCCTCAGAATTACTCTCTACACCCAGCGTATTCTGTTTACACGATTGTGAGCAGTTGACAGCTTGAATCAGCAACTCTCTTTGATCTTAGGACACGGGAAATAGCATCTCACCATCCTATTGCGAAATCTGCAAATCTGAGATAAGTGCTGTTATATATTTATATACTATCTTCATGGTTCCGAGTCATATAAGCATGCTCATCGTTGAATATATATGACGGGTCTTGTAGACCAAGTGCTTATCGAATCATATATAGTTCCTGGGCATTCATATTTTAATGCCTATTAAAAACCACATGCTTGTCCAAATTTATAATTGCTCCATGACTTGTCATGTTTTCATTATATACATACCTGCTATGCTACTAATATAGTGCCATACTTGGGTGGCATGGGCACTCTTTTAAACATGTATGGCCATGCTTATTGGCTGCATGCACCGTCCAACTTCGTCTATTGACACACAAGCATGAGAACTTATGCCATCAATACTATTTGCATTTTTAGCTTCATAGCTTATGGGCGTGAGTGATAATCCAGCGCTCATCACTATGCATTTTATTAACATGAATGTACCATTACATTCTTAGTCTATAAAAATTTTAGCCATACTACTTTGTCAAACCCTATGTCTCAAGAATGTGATATATTCCATATTGTGCATATATATCATTTGATTCTGTTGTCATCAGTATGGGGCTCCATGCTTTTCACTTGCATAATTTTAGTGGCATCTAAATATTACATCTCAATACATGCAAAGTGTACCTCTAGTGAGCAATTAAACCATAATACCATATTGCCTATATGATTGCTTGTATCAGGTACATACCAAAGCATGATTATTAAAACATAACCACTATGTCTTGGCTACACACAGCCACATATGTACCATGTTGACTAATTAAACACGGCTTATCACTTGGCAGCATGCTATTTCACCTAAAAATGCATCTGTAATTTCATTGCCATATTGAATTTCACTTTAGCGGCACACAATTAAATATGCCATTTGTTGTCAACCACTACATTGCTTATACACTTTGCTTACAATTTTATCAAAGTACATATGCAAATTATTGATGTTGATTTTACAAATCTACATATTGATCACCTATTTTGTTTCAAGGAAATTCAATTATTTCTATCGAGCATTCAACCTCAACTACGAGTTGACGCACATTATTGGAGCACTTATCCGACAAAGCAATGGAGCGTCATGCTTGGACAACTCCAACATGATTTGGGTACTTACATCAATTTCAAACCCCAACTCACTCCAAATCGGCATAAGATAAGTCACTATATCTAATCTCTTCCACTCTTGCAATTAGAGCTATTGCCATGTCTATACAGGTCTCCATGACTCTTAAGTATGCCTACAAAATGTTATTAGCAACTTTACTACAAGTACATGCTATACACATATGCCATGCTTCCATTTAATTACAAAATTAAATAAACATGTGACGCTTAGACAAACTATGCCATGCTTATTTGTTGTTCATACAATTAGCAAGATTTACATGTACACTATATGTAAAAAATTTTGTCTAAGCCTCTTGGCCACCATATTTTGTCAATCCCTCCGCAAGGGAAGGAGACCTAAATGCGTCTAAAGACTCCACGAGTCTAGGGTCCACGACCAACCGCCAAGCAGTAAGGCAACGCCTCATAATGACAAAGACCGCTACGCGGCATCGCAGTCAAGCTTTTCTCCTCCGGGAAAGAGTAAAGGGATCGGTTAACGTAGCCCACGACAGTCATTGATCCAGCAGTTAACTCCCAACACTTGGGTATCAAAGATTAGGTTCGCTACCTAACACCCACTGCTTAAACGCAGCTCCCCTCATCAAACAAATTTTCCGACCATACGGAGGTCTATAGCCAGGAGTAGGGGACTCCTTGGAGGGCCTAGCAGGGGCCCACCCGAAAGGGCATCAGCGTTCGCTCCGACCAATTCTAGATGGACGATGCACTTGCACTAATAATGCTCACTATACAGCACAAAGCTACGCTTTGGTATCAACCCCGCAAGAAAACCCTCATTCACTAGAGACTTCGGGGACTTGTACATACAGCCTAACATAATTAGCAACGGTTACTCTCATACCTCAGGGCATCACTTGCGAGCTACTCGTTAATACCTTCGCGACACCCACGAGCTCCCCGCTCATGCCTTCACGGCACCCCCGAGCTTCTGCTCACGAGCTCCGCGCTCATGCCTTCACGGCACCCCTAAGCTTCCGCTCACGAGCCCTGCGCTCATGCCTTCACGCCACCCCCGAGCACCCTCTCACGAGCTTCCTCTCACGCCTTCATGGCACCCCCGAGCTTCCGCTAACGAGTCCGCGCTCATGCCTTCGCGACACCCCAGAACTTTTGCGCTCACGCCTTCGCGGCACCCCCGAGTTTTCGCTCACCCTCGAGCTTCCCACTCATGCCTTCCCGGCAACTCCGAGCTTTCCACTCACGCCTTCCCAGCACCCTCGAGCTTCCCGCTCACGCCTTCCCTGCAACCCGAGCTTTCCGCTCACGCCTTCCCTGCACCCTCGAGCTTCCCGGCACCCTCGAGCTTCCCGGCACCCTCGAGCTTCCCGCTCACGCCTTCCCGGCACCCTCGAGCTTTCCGCTCACGCCTTCCCAGCACCCTCGAGCTTCCCGCTCATGCCTTCCCGGTAACCCCGAGCTTTCCGCTCACGTCTTCCCGGCACCCTCGAGCTTCCCGCTCACGCCTTCCCGGTACCCTCGAGCTTCCCGCTCACGCCTTCCCGGCACCCTCGAGCTTCCTGCTCATGCCTTCCATGCAACCCTCAAGCTTCCCGCTCATGCCTTCCCAGCACCCACGACTTTCATGCTCTTGCCTTCCGGCATTCCCAAGTGTTATACTCACACCCGCTCGTCATAGTACACATTAATGGAACATTGAATTCTTCTACCATTTGTCGCTCGCGACAAATAGAATTGTTTTCGCGTTCCATTAATACGAGCAACAACCAAACAAACACAAGCGTTCGCACATTCATCATTCAAGAGTTACAAACGCTTGCCTTCATGGCACTCATGCAACTTACACTAAGCGTAACCTCGTCAAGCTCAACCTCATTCGCTTTCTTGCGTGCATCACGCATTTATCACATGCAATCTGTTTTTGCTCACACAACCATATGCGTTCTCGAGTTCCTACGTCATAACCGATCATACTCGGCGCCATTTACATGTATACATCAACATGTATCACGCACCTCATACATTCGTATATGCCAACGCATATCAGTGCAACTCACATTTGTTGCCCAATGCAACAAGCATTCTACATATGCGTGCTTTTGTCTTTGTTGTGCAGGTTAACAAGTTTCTTCTTGCTTATGGAGTTCGGGGACTTGTAGGGGCTCCATGCCTCCTGGTTACTTATGCTTGATGACTTCATAATTATAACTCCCCAACCAAGAAGCTCCTCTTACTTGGGGACTTGTAGATACTGCTACTAGTAAGGCTATTTGCTACATCACAAAGCATAAGTAACACCCTCTTTGGGACACCCACAAGCCATGGTGAGGCCCAACCGAGACATGCATCTTGTAGCCCTATGTTCAAGCTATGCCACGGTATCCGGAAGAGGCAAATACGTCGCCGGGAAGCCACTTTCCCGGCCTTGCCAACATGCCTCACAACTAGGGTTTTTAGACTAGAAATGGTGGTTGCTTGTCCCACATCGAAAACCATGTAAATGAGATGGCTTCCTTCACCTATAAAAGGAATGCCTCCTCCCACAACTCAAGACGCTCCATTACACACTTTGTAATCCCAAACACACATACTACAACATTCAAGTGGTCGTAGTTTCCCGCTAAGGCGGGAAACGAACCACTATACTTCGTTTGTGTCGTTCTCTCTCTCTCTCTCTCTCTCTCTCTCTCTCTCTCTCTCTCTATCTCTTTATTTATTGTTAATTAGATCCTCACAGATCCAAACATTAACAGCGACTCACCTATCCTTCTGCTACTACTGCTCAGGAGGTTGGCCCTAAAGCTAAGGGCAAGGGGAAACTCTAGGTTTCCTGCTTCTGTGCCTACCTTTTGATTTAGAGTCTGGTGCTATGTAAGTTAGCTCCTCTAGTCGTACACCAATTGAGGTCTCTAGGCGAGTAGAGTTGCTAAGGCAAGAACTTAGATAGTTTTTGGTTTTATTCATTTGGTTAGGCATTTTAATAAGTGTGTGTATTTTACAATGAGGGTCACTTGTCATTTGTTTGGTGGTTTGTGCCATCTAGAACGGTTGGTATGAAACAACATGTGATGTACGTGCCTTCTGGCCATGGATAAGTTTAATGAAGTTATCTATTTCTAAAAAAAAAAAAAAAAAATGGAGTGAGAATCGTAAAATAGAGAGTATGAATTTCACTCCCCTATTTTAGTAATCAAACTAGTTTAAGTCTAATTCATGAACATTAGGCCATTAGTAAACAACAACAATTGTAGTCAGTTGCATTCCTATTCTAATTCCATATGGTAAGTAAATAGCTTAATGGAAATGAAATATTCTCACATAGATTCCTTCATTCTCCCATTTCAATTGTCTCCAATTCATGATTTTTTTTCATTCCAGATAAATAAACGTGTCATTATTATAAAATGATAAGACTAGTCTCTTAACACACCCTTACACACCCTTTCCATTTTGAGGTCTTAATACACCTTCTTCCTTAATATATATATATATATATATAGGGCCCTTCCAATAAGGGATCCCTTTTTTTGGTCTTTTATAGGGATAGGCATTAGACAAACTTTTTGCTTATATTTCGGCATCTCAACCGTTCATTGTTATGTCCTAATGTATAGATCACTTCTGTAAATTTTCAGCCAAATCGGTGATTGTTAAGCCATCCAAAACTGCAATTTACAGGAACGGACCGAATCTGTCGAACCGGAACCGTTCGTGTTTATAATGGTAAATTGCAGTTTGGATGCTTTAACAATCATCAAATTGGCTGAAAATTTGCAGAAGTGATCTATACATTAGGACCTAAAAACTGAACGGTTGAGATGTGAAAATATGATCGAAAAGTTGGTCTAATGCCCTATCCCTAGAAAAGACAAAAAAAAAAAAGGATCCCTTAGTAGAAGGGCTATATTTATATATGTTTAAAAAAAAAGATAGTAAAAGAAAAAACAAGCAGAACTGCAGTTTGTAGAAGACGACGTTGAGGCCAATAAAATCAAACCTGTGACTCCATGAGGCCTCAAAATTTCTTCTTTTTCTTTTGTATTTGTAAGTTAAACACCCAAGCTTTCCTCTTTCTCCATCACTTTGGGATTAAAAAAGAAGATAACCAAAAGTTTTGCTCTCACTTTCACTATTTTGGGCAAAATGAAATATAATGTTTCTCTTCCTCTTACTCAATTCTGAATTTCACCCTCTGTTCTAATTTCGTAATCATAATTTTGATGGTTGATATAATTTTAACAAATCGTCAAGGCCTGAAATCTAAATTTTTGTGGTTAGAAAATCAGGTTCTAATGTTCTTTATCGGCATTGTTACTTTTTATTTTGTTTATATAATCTACTGTGTTTTAGTTTGAAC